>JAQGAK010002446.1:0-20333 GCA_034696945.1 Lipothrix lubbocki
CCATTCCCTTTTTCCCATCTCCCTTTTCCATCTTCCCTATGATTTCCATGCTTACCTGTAGGTGATTGATGGGTGATAATCACCCATCAACAGGCAAGCAGGAAATCTGATTTTTGGGGAGCCAGAGAGGATTTTTCTCATTCCATCTCTGACTCTCTTGACATTCTCTTCCCTTACTGTGAATATATAGTTCTAGATCGTTCCGGATCATTTGAAATAATATTTAGTTTATAGTCATTGCGAACTGAAATATTGTGAATTTAATAGATTAAAAGTCTATTTCGGACTATTGGGAGAATTAGTAATTTTAGATTATAGACTTCACGGTCTGAAACATATTGGGATATAGGGGAAATATTTATTAAGAAATAAATAAAAGGGAAATTAGAGAGAAAGAAAAAGATTTATTTTTGTGAACCACATTTGTCCACCGCCACATCATCATCATCACTTTTTCGCTCACAATATATACATATTTACATTTTTTAATAAAAGCTACATTCAACTAATATACAATTAAAAAATAAATAAACTATACACAAGCTATTAAAACATAAAATAAATGATAAAGAATTAAATTCATTGCTTTCAAAGCTGAAA
This sequence comes from Lipothrix lubbocki, assembly GCA_034696945.1. Classification (NCBI taxonomy): domain Eukaryota; kingdom Metazoa; phylum Arthropoda; class Collembola; order Symphypleona; family Sminthuridae; genus Lipothrix; species Lipothrix lubbocki. Next base: position 601 of record JAQGAK010002446.1, read on the forward strand.
TGCATTTATTCATATTTTTAAAATTCTAACTGAATGTACATACGGAGAATTCATATAATAGATATTTATTTTAGTTCAAGAATTTAAATGCGTACTGGGTAACGCACCGTAGCCTCGACCTCCTTCTTGTGAATCCCGACGACCCACAAGAAAAATCCATAGACAGCGCAAGTTAGGAGAATTTCAATCAAGTCACCCACCAAATCAGAAACTGTCACCGCCTTGAAGCATTTGACTGCCCCTGCGAGGACCGTAAGGACTAAGAAGACACATGTGTAGATCATCCAGGCGCGGATGTATGATGGATTTCTCTGTGGTATAAAAAATATAGAAAACTTTAAGTTTTAATTAGTTTTTTTTAATGAATAATACTATAATTCAAAGAATCCGTACACTGGTCGGCGCACTCACGAGTTCTGAGAGCAAAACTCGCACTCACCTCGCACTCAGAACTCAAAATTTGAGCGCTGAGCGCGAGTGCATGGCTAAATTATGCGAACTCAAAATTACGAGCGTGAGTTCAAAGCATTTACTCCCCCAGGGGTGAGTGCGAGTGCGAGCGCGGATCTCAGCACTCAAAAATTCAAATATATGCCCATTTACTCCTATGTTAATATATGGCAAGGATGTCTAGAAATGGCGGTATTTTTTAAATTTTGGTGCAGAACTCATGAGTGCGTGAGTGAGTGCTGGAGCAAATGAACGGCACTCATGAGTGCGAGTGCGAGTTCTTGTTTTATTCAGAATACGAATTCTTGAGTGAGTTCTGAGTTCCACGTAGAGGTCCCTGGCACTCATGAGTGCGAGTGCGAGTTCAAAAAATTTGCCGACCAGTGGAGCGTTTGAAATCTTACAGATTTTTAGCGCTTATATTGGTAAGGATTTAGACCTCCAAATGAAACTTTTTTAGCCCTGCAGGTCCAAATAGCGACCAAACACATATGGCATGTTTTTTATCGAATTCAGCACAAAAAGTTATTTTATGATCATTGATCAAGATTTTTTAGTACACGTAAATTTTGCACCGCAAAATTCCAAAAGTGCTAAAAATCGATCTCCTCAATACGGATTTTTTATAGGTTACTGTTATATTAAATCTGATTTCATATGTATGTTCTTCGCGTCATTTGCTTCATTTTGAGTATACGGTCAACGGGGTCCCGTTAAAAACTAGCTTTGTGGTATTTAATTCGGCGGTTTTTGACAAATTCGTTGTAAAATTAAAATACCATCGAATTCGTCTGCAGATAAGCTCTGAAGTTGCTGACTATAAATGAAACTCAATATACCAACGTTCGAGTAAAATATAATAATTTAAACATTATAATGTAAATATCATAATAAATCATCGTAGCAAGGAGAAGTAGGAGAAGTGTAGTTGTGTAGAAGCATAAGAGTGGCAATATACATATGAATTAATTATATAGTGTTCCCATTTACCTCTTAAAAATATATTAAATAATTGTGCTATTTTTATGTACGAACTTGACAATTAAATCATGGGTGCGATTGTATCATGATTGTACGTTTCAGGTATATTCCCTCTGACAAGAGGCTTTGGCTGTCAAAGAATAATTCACAATGCACACTGTCTGCATCTGAGCACTCGATATTTATAAAATATACAGTAATTGCTTTATGCACTTCCTAAATATAAAAAAATGTTGTATATAATGCAATCAAGTCAACCTTGAAAGCTTCCAGGATTTCAAGAATGACCCACTACCTTCCAGAGGCAGAGCCGCACAGTTATACGCTCAACAATTTTAAAAAACTATAATGTATTATTATTTGCTGTCATTACTTCAAAAGTCGCTACACTAGTTTAACTGCATACACGAGGATTTTTATTTATAACGTGCCTCAAAATTAAATAAACATCCGTAAAGTCAAATTATAAATATTTTAGTTTGTTGTACTACATTGAATTAAATCTTTAGGGAAAATCAAATAATTTATTATTATTGACAATCCCCTGAATTTTTGTGACAAATTTCTTGTGTACTTCCAAGTGTGAAAAATAATAATAAAATAATAAAAAATTACAGTTCAGTTCTATATCTGTGTGCATTGGATGTGTGAGTTTTTCAATTTTATTTTATTCCAGTTACCCGTTAAAAGTATACCAACTACTCTTACAATGCCCCAAGATTATAATCCCAGCAAGTTCTTTTCCTAATTGAGGTTATGAACACTCTGGCAATTTATAGTGGTGCTTTAATTGTCTTTTTTCTTGTATTGTACAATTTTTTGTAATTTTTCTTGATTGTTATCAATATGTATCTAGTATTTCAATTTCTATTACAAATTGACACACAAAAAGAGAGTACAGCGATGTCAGTTGTAAAACCCAGCTGTAACACTGCTATAAATCACTCGACCCTTGGTTGTCATTTGTCCCCTTTGTTTTCTGACGTTACGACGGAAGCTTATGTATTAATTTATAAAATATAATCAAGAGCTACTTACCTACTATTCCTTACGCCTTACACGCAATGTATACGGATATTATCTCAGAAAAGCCGAGTATTTTCCAAACAAATCAGTCTGTCTCGAGACTCACTGCGGTAAAAAGGTCTGAACTTGGAATTGGGTAGTAGTACATAGATTACATAGATAAAATGCACTATAGGAAAATAGAGAAATAAACAAAAAAGGGTCTTTATTCTATCGCACACTAACTTTTGGGAGTTCAGACAACAAGGAGGAACACTTCCACAACAGTGTCTGTCATTTATTGTTTTTACTATTATTATAGCGTGTAATTTATTTATGCAAATAAATTAAATAAAAGGATGTGCATTAATTCTTGAAAATATTTTTTATTATTTTTTTAAGGGTTTCGCATCCTTTTGCCACAATGTCTTCCGAATCTTCTCGGAGCAGCAGCTGCACATCCGGACAGGACCCAGAACTTGACTATAGAAGGTACGTGAATATGGTACTTGTAAGTAATTTTGCATGCCGTTCGGATTCAACTGACATTTTGACTATTACAGATTTATATATAAATAGTAGTAAACAATTATCCCAAACAACACACAAGTCCAAGTATTTTTATTAATAATAAGGTTTTGAGATGTATTGCGGACTAAATTTTATTTGTTCCAGGGAAAACGATTATCTACATCTTTTTACAGAAGGCACAACACATAACATCCCATGCCGAAAAGCAATTCTTGCGAGAAATTCACCTTTTTTTAAAGACCTAATAGAAGAGAAGGACCCAGAACAGCATATATTCCGTACGATTGAACATGGAATACTGGAGAAATTGGTGGAGTAAGTGGAAATGGCTTTGAATATATTTTTAAAATTAAAATTTTCGGATTTACTATAATTATTGATTGCATTCCCAACTTTAAAAATAATTTCGATAAGTGTAGCCTTTTTTTCACAATTTGGCAACTGTTGAGCTGTAATCTTGATTTGTATGGAATTTTTCGAATCATGACTAGAATAGTTGCTGTACATAATTCTAGTATTAAATCAGTTCATAATTAATTTTTTGTTTTTGACAGTTATATGTACGACGGGGAAATCGATTTAACCATAGACAACGTCTTCAAAGTTTACAAAGGAGCTGATAAGTTGCAGATTGAATCCCTAAAATCCTACTGCCGTAGATTCTTGTCTAACAAACTTACGTGTCAAAACGCCGTCGGACTCATGATGTTAGGCATGATTGCCGAGTCAGAATCAATGACATCGATATGCTTCCATTACGTTGTTAAAAATTTGGAAGATGTCAAAAGGCATTTTCAATATTCAGACGTAAAAACTGTAAGGAATACTTTTATTAAATAGATTGTTTGGATTAATCTTGACATATTTGTAATCATGTATTAATATGATTAATACTTGATAATTAGTAAATTGCCTTGACTGCAGTGTGTTTTCAAATATTTTACCAGATTCAGGAAGTGCTCCAGTTTCGGAAAGATTATCATTGGGGGAATACAACGGCAACACTTGAATTCGTAACTGCGTGGCTGAAAAGTCAAAATAAAAATGCACAGAATAAACATTCTTGGGAGCTGATCCAACAGATTCCGGCTTCGGAAATTATGGCCATGGATCCAAAGGATCTGAGGAAAATACTGGATCAAAACGATTTCCTACGTCGAAGACAGGAAACAAAGGATTACTTGGAGGGCATTCTAAAGGAAATGGGTCGAAATGCGAAGAGAAAAGTTAAACAAGAATTGTGTGAAAAATCAAATCCTTCTGATGGCAAAACCAGACCAAACAAGCGCCTTGCTTATAGTGCAGAAGAATCCAGATTTGATCGAAATCGGGTTCATTATTCCGAGAATTACAACCGATCCCACAAGCAACCTGACCACGATGGGGAAGAATTCACACCAATCAAACGTCCACACTCAGCTATGGCATATTCTCCTCCAAAGAATCATCCTTTTAAAAGAAGAAATTCGATTGGTCATCGTGCTCATCATGAGGTTAGAAGTTCGGGACCTAAAATTGTTCTGTGTCGAACGATTTCGGACAACAGGATTGACCTCGTACAGTTGGATTTGGAGGTACGCACTTAAAAGGTGTATTTATTTTCATTATTATATTGTCGTTGAAGAGGCAAATATAACTATCTCCACAGTTGCTAAAATGCAAGAACAGCCACAGCTTCCAAATATTATTTTTACAGTTCGGAATGCAAAAGTAACTATCTAAGTTTAATGTTTAACTAAAAATACATTTTGCTAATGAAACCGTTAACATGACTGGCTTTCCCTTATGCGTACAGACATTACAGCAGAAAACGATTGGAATGACAGAAGACTTTGCCGACATAGAAAGTTTTTCGTATACAAACCACAAAATATACTTTCTTGGGAAGGGGACCAGGGAGGCAGCGCACGTGAGCAGACCTTATGAGACGATTGTTCGAGTGTTTGATGTGAATACACGGAAATGTGATCAACATGCTACTCTTATGGTAAACAGAGGAAGGTACAAAACTACAGTTGCTGACGACTGCCTTATTGCCGTAAGTGTTTCAATAACCATATAGAAAAAAATTACACAAATGAAATAAATTTAACTATTTTTAATTTCCGTTAAAGAATCATTTTGAACATATAATATTAATGCACCCAAAGTGCTGTAAAATCAGGAAATCTTGTCTAATTGTCTATGTAAATATCGTCGGTGGATATGCAAAGTGTGGGCTAACTCCATGTCAACAGAAATGCAAGGTGAGACATCCACCACCGAAACAATTCCGTGGAAAGATGGGATATCCTGCGGTTTAAATTGCATTAAAAATTGAAAACGGAGGGAGTTTGTATTTTGAATTTCAACCTGCAATGCAATTGTAAATTATTAAGTGGAGTTATCCCATTAACCTTGCTTTTTAAATGATAGTGGATGTCCCATGTTGCAGCTAGACACACATGGAGATAGCCCACTTTGCATCTCCACAGACGATATGTACATTGGACATATCTTACGAGGCGCATCCTCACCTATATTCACACTAAAATCTCTGACGCCTTTAAAATTTCGCGGCATACATAATAGAGCTTAACGACCAATGAGTATTATTCCCGTGAAGATGACGGACTTAAAGCTAGTAATTTATACATCATTGTCTGAAATTTCAGATTGGCGGTTATTCGGGCTCAAGAGTAACTAATCCAGTGGACCGCCTCAAATTGGTCTTGAAATCGGGAAGTGCGGGACAAAGTTGGAATAGTGGGGTTAAAATCCCGCCCATGATTGGTGACGGACGACTCAACTTCGGGGTCGGCACACTGCATAATAATGTTTATATTGTAAGCAGAACTTGAATAGATTAATTTGCTCACGTAAGGACAAAAGGCTGGATAGAATATATTAAAATTATTACCTAATAATTATTACTGTAATCTGTTTTCACATATATTTACGCTAAATATCTGTAACGCTTTCAAAATTTCGCGGCATACAAAAGACCAATATTCGAGTATTTTTCCCGTGCACAGCACGGGCTTACAGCTATTACTATACAGTTTGCTAATTAAAACATTTTTTGTATTTAGGTGGGTGGAATCGTTAATCAAAAGAGTCGGAATGTGATGGTAACCGGCAATCTTGCTTGCCTGGATATTTCTACAAATCGATGGGAAGAGAAAGCACAAATGATCTACCGGGCCCAAGGAGCTGCCGTTGTAACGGTCAACTCCGAATTGTACGTGCTGGGCGGGACAAAAAGCGACAGTGTGGACTTCAATCTGGATAAGATGTGTAGTGCAGTCCAAATTTACGACACTCGAAAAAATCGTTGGCGTGAAGGAAGATCTATGTTCCGTAAAAGGGCGTTCTTTTGTAAGTTGTCACGTGATTTTAAATTGGAATTAATTTGTTGTCTTTGAACGTAGCGTTTCCTTTATGGTGTTTTCCGTAATATTTAAAACGAAACATTATCCCGTACTTTACAATAATTGTTATTTTATAATTATTATTGTTTGTTGTAACTTGTAACATTACAGCGGCAGTTTTCCACGCTCCCACACAGCGTCTTTATGCAATTGGAGGGGACAATAAAAAGTATCCAACTGTGGAATCCTTTGATTTGGCGACTCAGTTATGGACACGGATGGGGAAATTGCCATTTCCTAATTGCAACTTTGAAAGCGTGGCTTATATTCAATAATTTCTACGAATTAAAGCAGCAATGACTGCTTTAAAATCCATAATAATTATTGCAAAAAAAAATTTTTTTAATAGAAATAATAGAATAAATAAAAAATATAAGATAAATTTAAAAAAAAAATATAAAAAAAATATAAAAAATGCAGAAAAAAAATAAATAAAAAATATAAAAAATATAGAAAAAAATAATACAAAATAAAATAAATACAAAATATAGAAAAAAATAAATAAATACAAGATATAAAATATATAGAAAAAAATAAATAAATACAAGATATAAAATATATAGAAAAAAATAATAAAAAATAGAATAAATACAAAATTTAAAAAAATAGAAAAAAATAATAAATAATAATAAATAATAAAACAAAAAATACAATAAAAAAATACGGATAAAAACGATACTTTAAGATCCATATTCGAATTATAAATCAAGATTATAAAATTCCGTATTTATATGAATTCGATTTGTGTGTAATATTGTGTAAGCACTAATCCCAAGTACAACGTAATAGTGTGGTGACTCTATTGAGTTTATTTTAGAAAGCACTTAAGTACTTTATATGTACATATATGTAATAATTATGTGTGTAAAAAATTAAAGTTTGAAGTATAAAAGTATTTTAGTTACAATTTATTATACAATTATGTAATGTAAATATAAAGTATTTCTCAACATACGCATAATAGAATATTACAAACAAATTATACGGATTTATTAAACCAGCTTAGCAAACAGAATTTTATGATGTCTACAATAAATACACATGAGACAGGAGCACACTTCATTTCATTGAAGGGAAATAAGTAGATGAATAAGGTAAGTAGATGAGTAATAAAACACTAAATAGGATCGGATGGAAAATAAGGGTCCAGGAAGTCGGAAGGGGCACAAAAAGCAATATTTCCGTTTTTTCCGGAATATTTGTTGTTGTGACTCAACGACATAATTTCATCTCTCTTCCCTTCCTTTTCTAAAGTAGGTACATAATACAATAATAAAGTACAAACAAAATGTTTTTGACTATTACCTAAAACCTAGCCTAAAACCTAAACTAACTAAAACCTTGCCGACAAAGGAGTTCCGACAAAAATAGAAAGATATATCTCCTTGTTGCTTCATTGGAATTGAAATGAAACTTCTGAAACTATAAAGGGCAGCATAATCAATAGTTTTTAACGACTAATAATAATCTCAATTTAAAATTCGCAGTAAATAATAATATTGTTTTAAAAGATAGTCCTTTGATTAGGATTGTAACCTTCAAGGAGTTTTAAAAATGCATGACAAATATTCTCTAAACACCGGGGCAAAAGGCGATGTTTTTTTAAAGCTTACCTATATTCTATTTAGCTTCCGCTTTTCAGTTTCAAAATGTTTTGCAAAACTTTCAATACAGGTTCGCTAAAATAAGCTAATGAGTTTGAATGGGACCAAAATATGGCTTAAAATATTTACATATTTGACAAAATTGCACCAAACTAACGACAGTCCGGGGTTTCGTCCTTTGATACATTTTTTTAATTAATTAAATATTAGTAGCAAACTATTAGTTTTTGATGATTTGGAGGTCAACAAAAATATTTCCGTTCCATACTTTCAGTATAAGTCTGAAATTACTGTATATTTGTTTCGCAGAGTTTTACCCTTCGCATAAAGTCAGTGCTATTTTCTGCTTTAATTTAACATATGTACATAAAGGGCTGTTATTGCTGCGTATTCCCCTCATTATTACAATTAAAGGAAATTCCGATAATAGTTACATACGTGTCATTGCTGACATTCCATTCAAATGTTAAAAAAATAATAATGCGGGAATTATAAATACTTTTGCTGAATTGTAATTTTGAAATTGTAATCATTTCTCTTCTTCTGCGACTTCACTAGTAATTTATTGAATTTATTACAATTTTGATTTATTTTTATACACACGTAGTACTTTGTATGTATAAATACATACTTACATACGTAGTAGTATGTATGTTGTATGGAGCTTTACTTTAAATTGAATATTTGCAGTTAAACATTCGTCCCTCAAAAAACGTTTCTTAATGTGAAAATTCCCTGAGTATTTTTGAATTAACTGGTAAAATAATTAATAATTTCGAATTTTTAAACCTTCATGCACAATTATATTTTTTTCTGATTTTTCTATACTAACTAAGAACATGGAAATTATTTCTAATAATTTCCATGTGGACGTGTAACGACGGAATAGAGTTCCCATTTGATTTACATGTCATATACGTACCAAAGCATTTTTCCGAGATAATGTATAGTGTACATATAAGAAGCTTTCCGCATATTCCATATATTATGCGGGGCTTCTAAAAATTAAGCCTAAAAAATATTATTTTTTTTATTTTAGGAAAACGTATGCATGCGAAAAACCCCGGCCTTATATTACATGTCAGCGCATATTAATTAATTACGACAACTATATATACATATATGTACATGCACGTTAACAACAGTATAGCTGTATATAAATAGAAAATAGAAGTCAATAGCAGCACTTGTATTTAATTGACAACCAACGATTTTATTGTACCACGTCGGCAAAAGTGTGTATTAAATAAACGTCGGTGAAAAGAAACATTAATTCGATCTGCCGATCGGGCGTTCTTGAATAGCCAAGTGTGCGTTTCATCATATTTGTTTGTGCAATGGGCGATAGTGTATATACATACGTACTTTGTCTGACAAGTTCAGACAGGAAGGAGCGTTTGCAAAAAAAAAACCAGAAAACAGAGTTGGCAGATTTATAGAACAGAAAACTAAACATTTAAATTAAAACAGAAAAATAATTTACGTCTATGATACGTATATTATAATACGGTTTGACTTAAACTATATTTACCAGCAAAATTATACACGGATGGTTCAATCACGATAGATGATATAGTTTAATTTCCTTCACTCTAGTCGTTAATACGGGCGTGCCGGTTACAAATTCTAGACTTGGAAATTACTATTTTACTATTATTATTATTAAATTATGGCAGTGTATAATTGCTGCAGCTAAATAAATGAGTTTGTATTAATATTCTGAAATATTTTTTTGTATTTATCGAAGGGCTTCCGATTCCGAATCGATTATGAACAAGATGTCTTCAGAAAGTTCTCGAACCCTAGGCTGCACATCCGGCGGACTGGACCCAGAACTTGGCGCAAAAAAGTAGTGTGAACTTGTACTTTTTAATAATTTATTTGTGCTTGCAGTTCCTATTTAACTTTTACATTTTACTGCTCTAGTGCATACATACGTGATATTATTCCAAGCCAAGCAATATCTTTATTAATTTTATTATTAATAACATTACTGTGACTAAATCGAATATTTATTGCAGGAAAAACGATTGTCTGCAGCTTGTTGTCTACGAAGGCTCGACATACAGAAGCATTCCATGTCAAAAAGAAGTTCTGAAGAAAAATTCACCTGTATTTAAAACATTATTAGACGAGCATGACGTGGCAACTCATATCATCAAAGAGATGGAACATGGAATATTGGAGAAATTACTGGAGTAAATCCAAATAACTTTGACTAAAATAAAATTCGGAAGCTGGAGTCATGCCCACGTTTTAAGTTCTGTGGAGATAGTTATATTTGCTTCTTCAGCAACGTCCTGCTAAAATGAAAACTTGATAAGATTCAAAGATTAATTCCTTAATTAATTTTTATGAAATTGTTCAGATCATGACTAGAATAATTGTTGCAAATAATGACAGTAACCGTTCTTTATTTCTTATTGACTTTCTTTCTTATTACTTCTTTTGGCAGTTATATGTCCACGGAGAGGATCGATCTAACCGAAGACAACGTCTTCAAAATTTACCAAGGGGCCAATAAATTTCAGCTTGATGTCCTGAAATTGCAGTGCCGTAGGTTCTTGTCAACCAAACTTACGTGTCAAAATGCTGTCAGATTTTTGAATTCAGCCATGCTCATGGAGTCACCCGAATTGCCATCGGTGTGCCTCCGGTACATTGCCAATCATTTGGAGAGTGTCAAAATGCATTTCCAGTATTCAGACTTAGCTACAGTAAGGATTGTTTTTTTTTTAATAGAAAGCATTATTTAATGAATGTTGACATTTGGCCAAGCCCATCAAATTCGTAATATTTCTTGACTATGTATTATGATTGTTTTCTTATATTTTACAGATTCGTGTATTAATCCAGTTTTGGAAACAGCATAAATTGGGCTGCACAAAAGAAGTACTTACATTTGTAACGGCATGGCTGAAGAGTCAAAATGAAAGTATACAGGATCTTCATTGTTGGGAGCTCATCCAAGAATTTCCGTTGGCGGAAATTCGGACTATGGATCGAATTGTTCTGGAGAAAACACTGCAGCAAAGTGATTTTGTGTACCGAAACCAAAAAATAATGGAGTACCTTCGTGAGATTCTAAAGGAACTGGTGGGAAATCCGAAGAGGAAAATTGTACCAGGTGAGGATGAAGGGGGAAGTCAGTCGGAAGAAGGAAGCAGGGCAAAAAAGCGGTTTCCTTATAACGCAGAAGAAGTCATTAAACCAAATCGCCTTCCTCCCGAAAATAATATCCGAGGCTACAACAATAAGCAATTCCATCATGCTAAAGAGGTATCTCTACCAACAAAGCGTCCCAAAGATCTTCCTTTTAATGGAAGGAATTGTTTTGGTCGTCGTGATCTTGAAGAGGCTAAAGGTCCAGGACGAGGACCGAAAATAATCACATGGCGAAGAAGGTCCGACGACAGGATTGACCTCATGCAATTGGATCTGGAGGTACGTATATTTACTATCTTGTTGATTATTTTATGACATGATAAATGTCTTTAACATTCCATGTTTTCCTTATTTTGACAGACATTGGAGCATGACACAATTGGAATGACAGAAGACTTCTCAGTCATCGAAAGTTTTTCGCATTTGAACCACAAAATATACTTTCTTGGGAAGGGAACGAGAGGGGCAGGGAATGTGAGCAGACCGTATGAGACGATTGTACGCGTGTTTGATGTGAGTACACATAAATGGGATCAACATGCTACTCTTATAGTAAATCGAGGAAGCTACAAAACCATTGTTGCTGACGACTGCCTTTTTGCTGTGAGTTTGCCAATAACAACTAAAATTAACTAACTTCAACTTTTTTAATAATGATAAACGTTAATCTAGTACAAGATTAAGTACCTTTTACCAACAAAAGTGTAGCAATATACCGTCGTTGAAGATGTATAGTGAGGGCTTTCACCATATAAAAATGCAAGATGAGATATCCACCAACAATTCAGTTTAGTGCAAGAGGGAATTATGTTACACCGCATTAAAACTTAAAAAGGAGGGGGCTGGTATTTAACATTTAAAGTTTCAGAGTTTCAACTGCAAGGCAATTGTAAATTATAGTTGGAGTTATCCCATACCTTGCACTTAAAATTTATGGTTGATGTCCATCACTTTGCAGCTATAGACGCACATGGAGATAGTCCACTTTGCATCTCCACCGACGCGACGATATGTAGTATAATTATTTTTCGTGCATTTACCTTCATGAGGCATATGTTATGGAGCTCATTCTTCTAACAACAGGACGTATAAAAATTTCGCTCCAAAACAAACATAAATATCTCAAAAACTAGAGACAGTGAAAAAGTGAAAATTAGACTGGATAATAGGTGCAAACGCAAATAATAGCCCTGTGATCAGTGATTGACGGAAAAATATAATCCAATTAGTATAAAATCCAATTAATCAAAATCTTGGTTTGAAACTAAAGAAGGAGCAAGTATCAAAGTGCGTGAAGGTGACCTCCAAAAATATATCTGTGGAAAGTTAGAATACAAACATAAAGGAAGGAGCCAAGCGCACACAGCCCGGCAGCTTAATCTATATGCAAAGCTGAACCAAGCACTGCACTGTTCTGAGCTGGCCGGGCCTCTCACAAAGATAAGTACCAATATACATCTCTGAGTACTCATTCATGTAAAACTAAATATAAGGGCAACATAAGCTACCTGAAAACAAAACAATAACAATTTTTGTGTAACAATCCAGAAAAGGCAAGTCTGTAAGAAGTCAAAATGAACACGGCAGAGGGAGTAACTGAAAGAAACATTCAAACAGGAGCGTCTTTTATTCAAGAATATCAGACGGGAAGCACACACACACCAGAAATGCCAGCGAAACCAGCGGAAATTGATGTAAGAAGTGCAACAGAAAGAGAAATGCTCATATATCTGGTTGACAAGAGTAAGTACCAAGATGCACAGATGAATAGGGTACTGGGAAGAGTGCAAGAGCTCGAAACATACTGCGACCAGTTATATTCGGACAACCGACAATTGCAGTATGAGAATGACCAGCTATGCAGAGAAATGCGGAAAAGAAATTTAGTTTTCGAAAACATGGAGGAGAATAGTGATGAGACGCCGGAAATCCTGAACAACAAAATTGAAGAAATGATAAAAAATGTCTTAGAACTAGCAGGGATTGAAGTGGACACGGCTAGAAGAATGGGAAAACCGCAAGAAGGAAGACCACGAAAAGTTCATGTAAGCTTCACTCGAGTGAATCACCGCAACCAAGTGTGGTTTAAAAGAAAAACCCTGAAAACAAAGAACATAAACGTCTACATCAACGAAGATCTACCTAAAAGAATCATCCAAGCTAGGTACTATGAACGGTTGGAGTGGAAGAAACACGGGAAACCGAGAAAACATCAAGGACCTAGAAAAGATCTCATGGAAATGGAAAGCAGCTGAGGGGAAGGCCGGCCATCACAACTACCACAAAAAATAATATACTGGAACTGTAAGGGACTGATGAGGGATAGTTATGTGAAAGTGAACCAATTAATGAGAGAAGAAGGAGATATCTTTTGCTTAAGTGAAACTTGGCTACGAAAAGACTCGAAATACAATTTATACAACCTAAGTGAAATCTATAACCTTGAATACACATTTTGTGAGAACATACAAGGAAGAGGAAGTGGGGGAATGATAATAGGCATTAAAAAAGGAATAACATATGAAATAATAAAAGCATCAACATACTACAGCGTAATCAAAATAATTTTTGCCCAATTACCTGTGCACATTGTGTTTACATATATTACACCATCAGCAACAAACAACAACTTGATTGAGGTGATAAAAGTGAGTGATTTATTTAAAGACAAAAACCTATTATTGGTGGGAGACTTTAATGCCAGGACTGGGCAAGTGGATAATCAGAGTATCTATATAAATGAACGCATAAATGGTGAAAGAAAAAACAAAGACATGAAAGAAAACGCACGGGGTAAGATACTATTGAAAGAATGCAACACAAATGAACTCATCATCCTAAATGGCAGAACAGAAAGTGATAAAGAAGGTGAATACACATACATAGGTCAAAACGGGGCAAGTAATATCGATTTGGCAATTGCAAACATAAATGCTTGTAATCATATACAAGATCTGGAAGTCAAGACGACAGAAATATCAGACCACCATCAAATAGTAATAACAATAGGGTTACAAAAATACAACAAAGGTATAGAGAAAGTCATATGTGAAAAAATACATTGGAAGTGTGAAAATAAAGACAATTTTACAAAGGCGCTCGCAAAGATACAAAAAGATAAACAAAAAAACGAACTAAAAAGCTTTCAAGATCTAAATAGAACACTATACAGAGCAGCAGAAATGAGTGGCATGACATGTAAGGGATGGCACTATAAGAAACCTGAAAGAGATCAGAAATGGTTCAATGGGGAATGCAGAAAGAGAAGAAAGCAAGTTTTAAGATCAATAAAAGCCTTCCGTAAACTTAAAGCAAACTGCAGTGTGGAACAAAAAATGGTGGCCATCACAGAAATACACAAAAATAAGCTTATTTTTAAAACAGAATGTAACAAAAAGAAAAATGAGTATTACCGGCAAATCAGAGACGAAATAAATAACTCTAAGAACTCAAGTACATTCTGGAAAGCGCTGAACATTTTTCGAGCGTCAAAGTATAAATCAGTAAAAAATGACATCTCAAATGAGCAATGGGTCAATCATTTCAAGCCCATTTTTGAGAACACAGAATATCAAACAACAACTAATGATGATATAATATGTGGAAAAAACCAACTAGACTTCATACTTGACAAGAGCATAACAGAGGAAGAAACGAAAAACGCAATCAAATCTTTGGCTAACAACAAAGCTGTAGGAACAGATGGGATACCAAATGAGGCATATAAAAACTTAGATGAAAGAACAATGCAAGATTTAGTTCAACTATTAAATACAGTAATTGAAACCGGCCCACCAGATTACTGGGGAGAGATAATTACGGCACCCATTTTCAAAAAGGGAGATGCAAAAACCCCAAAAAACTATAGACCTATCAGCCTGATCAACACAATAACAAAGCTTTTCACTTGCATCATGTCGAACAGGTTGTCATGTTTTTGTGAGCTCAACAACATCCTGTCCGAAAACCAGGCGGCTTATAGGAAAGGAAGAGGATGCTGCGATCATGTCTTCTCACTTTATTGTATGATAACCAAACAATTAAATCAAATCAAAGGAAAATTATATGCACTATTTGTTGACCTGTCACAAGCATTTGATTCTATAACACATGGCAAGCTATGGACAAGGCTTAACAAATTAGGAATAAGTGAAAAGTGTATAAACAGAATCAAGCAAATATACGAGAAGGCAAAAACAAAAATCAGATCAGAAACCGGTTTCACCGAATACATAAGTATTTTGTGTGGTGTTCTACAGGGTGAAACACTCTCTCCGAGTCTTTTCAATCTATACATAGATGAAATAGTGCAAATTCTACAAGAAAGCAATATTAAAGGAATACAAATGGTAATACTAGAAATCCTAATACTTATGTATGCAGATGACATGGTTCTACTCGCCAACTCAACGGAAGATTTGCAGCGACAAATACATGTTCTTAAAAGCTTTTTTGAAGAAAGAAAACTGCGGGTTAATTTGGGAAAGACTAAGATTGTCATCTTCCGAAAAGGTGGAAGGATAGCGAAGCATGAGATTTTTCATTGGGGAAATGAAATTATAGAAATAGTGAAAAGTTACGTATATCTAGGAATACCTTTCCACTACACTGGCCTTTTCCATAATGCAAAGGAACATTTTTTCACAAAAGCAAAAACAGCAGAAAAGGATCTATATACACTTGTATATAAAAGTGGCACGAATGACATTGAAGTAATAAAAAGACTATTCATAGTTTTTGTAAATTCAATCCTTCTGTATTGTTCACCTGTGTGGGCGCTAAACTACATGAAAGACATTGAAATGTTCCAGACAAGATTCCTTCGAAGAATCCACAATGCTACAAATTTAACTCCAAACTACATTCTCAGACTAGAGACAGGAACAAGAAATATAAAATGCAGTGTTTTTAAAGCTACGTTATCTCTACTACAAAAAATAATGAACCAAGAAGCAAACTCGATAACCCTCAACTGTTTTAATGAAATAAAAGACATAACACACAGCAAATATAGTTGGATGGACAAGGTTAAGAAGCTGTTTCAAGAAACAGAAATGGAAGAAGACTTTCAGAAGCTTAATAAAGAACACTTAAATGAGAAATATAACGAAATAGTTGCAAAATATCAACAATTTCTTGTAAACGAAGATATAAAAGCTATGCTAAAAACAACATCAATAGCACAATATAGACTTATTAAGGTGGACATAAACACCAGTGACTTCTACAAACTCGATCTGCACTTAAATGTAGTCAAAATGATACAAAATTTAAGAATGGGGCTGCCAAGCTTAAGTGTAAAAGGTAAAAGTGTGCGTTTAAATGGGATGTGGGAAATATGGAAATCATCGGAAGAGAAGAAAATAGAGTGTGAATTGTGCAACTTGAACGACAGAGAGGACATTTTCCACGTGATGTTTCGATGCCCACACTACAGGCAAGGTCGAAAGATGTACCTAAATTCGCTGACAGCAAAACTAATCCAAAGGGAAAACTGTATTGTGAAAATTGTTGAGTGGTCAAAGGAAAGAGAGGATTGGATGAATATTTATAAGTTTTGGTGCCAAGCAATAAAAATACGTACATTTTATTACGAGTGTATAAATTGATTCCTCTGTTTTCCACTTTGAAAATCAAGAAGAGCATCAGAAACAATAGTGCTAGTAGTCCCTTGAAAATACTCAAATCACAATATAACGCAGTGTAATAATAAAATGTAATTTACATCAGATCATGCTAAACAGTTCCCGGGTCACCACAAACGCAACAAATATACAGATCACCTGGCAAAAAATTTCGCAAAACTAAGAAGAATTTAAGAAGAAACAATCTACGCTGCCCTTGTATAAAAACAGGGAGGGTGCAATGTTGTACGTTTCATATTATACATGCGCGGTGCAATGTTGCAAATAATGAGCATGGTGCATTGTTCCTAATAGTGTAAATGAGGGAAGGTGCAATGTTGTAAATAATAGGCATGGTGCATTGTTCCTAATATTGTAAATGAGGGAAGGTGCAATGTTGTAAATAATAGGCATGGTGCATTGTTCCTAGTATTGTAAATGAGGGAAGGTGCAATGTCGTATACTATACACAGAGCCACCTATGAACACACGAGGAAATATACAACGAGGATATCTTGTGCTAGGGGCTTTGTAATGGAATATTGAACCTTGCAAGCGCAAGTATGTCTGGAACCTCCAACATGACACCATCATTATGTACATGTCATGAGATGTAATGGTATGATGAATCTAGCAAGCGCAAGTATATCTAGAACCTCCAATATGACACCACCATTATGTACATGTCATGAAAAAATGAATATATCAAGCCACTTTCCAACGAACGCTGATGCTCCACTAATATATATATTACTCATTTACTATTATACTAATTAAGATATATGTAATTATAACGAAAACATTATTATTAATAATTCCTGTAATACTTACATAATGGTTGTTATGGCCTCGGCCGATTTATCGACCTGAATAAAAATCTATCTATCTATATGTTATGGAGCTCGTTCTAATAATTTAAATGCAATTGTCTATTTCAGATCGGAGGGTATTCGGGCTCAAGATTAACTAATCCGGTCGACCACCTCAAATTGGTTTTGAAATCGGGAAGTGCGGGACAAAATTGGAATAGCGGAGTTAAAACCCCGCCCATGACTGGTGACGGGCGACTCAACTTCGGGATCGGCTTGTTGGATAATAGAATTTACATTGTAATAAGGAAATTATTAAAATAAAAATTGATTAAAATACTAATTCGCTCACGTAAAGAAAATGCTGAAAGTACTTAATTAATTTTAATTAGATAGACATTAAAATTAATTATAAACATTTTTTAATTATTATTATATAGTTTGCTAATTAAAACAATATTAAATATTTTCGTATTCTAGGCGGGTGGAATCCTCAATCACAAGAGTCGGAATATGATGGTAACCGACAGTCTTGAATGCCTGGATATTTCTACAAATCGATGGGAAGAGAAAGCACAAATGATGTACAAGGTCCAAGGCGCTGCCATTGTGACGGTCAACTCCGAGTTGTTCATGCTAGGCGGGATACAAAGCGACAGTGTCGACTTCAATCTAGATAAGATGTCTCGTGAAGTTCATATTTACGACCCCCGAAAAAATTATTGGCGTAAAGGAAGGTCTATGGTCTATAAAAGAATGTTTTTTTGTAAGTTTTCTGCATTCTACGTAGTACTGTCATTGGAACCTTTTTTACTGTTGAATTTGAACTTTACTTTTCCTTTGCCTTATTTTGCGCAATATTTATAAAACAAAGTAAACACTAATGTATTTTCAAATATTATTTGTTACACTACAGCGGCAGTTTTCCACGCTCCCACACAGCGTCTTTATGCAATTGGAGGAGACAACAAAAAGTATCCAACTGTGGAATGCTTTGATTTGAAAAATCAGCTCTGGACGCCAAGGCGAAAAATGTCATTTCCAAATAGCTGCTTTGAATGCGTGGCTTGTATTCAATAATTTCCAAGAAGATCCGCAATGTTCTTGTATTTGTTACTAAATATGTAGGAGTAGCAGTTAAGGAATGTTTTGTATCATTAGTATATATTTGTTTTATTAATGTGTTTGTAAGAAATGTAATCGGAACTCTAATGAGATTATTCTATGGAGATATTTATTATTGTAGCAGCAGTATGTTCTGTATTTTATCCAAAACGTCCACAGTAGTTTGTATTTAATTAAAAAAATTAATACGTAAAATAAATAATTAATAAAATAAATTAATAACATAAATTAATAAAATGAATAAGTAATCAAATAAATTATAAAATAATTATTCCGTAAAATAAATAAGTAATAAAATGAATTATAAAATAGTTATTCCGTAAAATAAATAATTAATAAAAGTAATAATAAAATAATAAATAAATAAAATAATACATTTTTATTACAATTTTGTATAACATTTTAATTCGTAAAGAAAAAAAACATGTTTATAATATACATAATTTATCACTTAATTCGAGCTTTTATTTTAAGAATAGGCAGATAATTTATTTTTGAGGTAATACTTTTAAATCGTCACTCATCACCCCTCAATGAGTTTTGTCTGCAGATGAAAATTCTAAAGCGACATACTAAATTGGTATAATCAATCCTAAATTAAGCAGTAAGCATTACTATATGTGCTATGTATTATTGGATATTTGAGTAGATGATTATGAATAAAACAAATAAATAAAATGAAAAATCTCAGTAAATTTTATTTTAGGAAATAAGGTCGGAAAAATTCTTCCGGAGATTAAGCTTTTGTTATATTTACCTATAGTAAGTACAGTGGGAGATTGTAAAAGACATGGCATGGCAATTCTTCTCTAAACACTGGGGGCAAGATTAGATTTTTTCAGTAGCTTAAAGAGCCCGACCGGGATATGTAAAATTTTTTTAAATTTGACAAGTTCATTTTAGGCCCAAAGGAACCCATTTGGCGTATTTTTGTGAAGATGCTTTCTAGGCAGTTAGCCGATATTTTTGAATTTTTCATCTTTTGAAATATATTCCGTATGCTCTAAAAAAGCATCCACTCTGCACTTA
>JAQGAK010002447.1:0-20332 GCA_034696945.1 Lipothrix lubbocki
TTTTGTATTAATTTTTGTATTAATTTTTGTATTAATTTTTGTATTAATTTTTGTATTAATTTTTGTATTAATTTTTGGAATAATTTTTGTATTAATTTTTGGAATAATTTTTGTATTAATTTTTGTATTAATTTTTGTATTTATTTTTGTATTTATTTTTGTATTAATTTTTGTATTTGTTTTTGTATTTATTTTTGTATTTATTTTTGTATTTATTTTTGTATTTATTTTTGTATTTCATTTTCAACTTCATTTTTTACTAATTTTTTTTAGTTTATTTAAATTTCCTAAGCAAAAGATGTGTTTATTAATTGTATACCTATACTTTTTGTATGTAAAACCCAAAATAAAACAAATTGTAACGAGAAAAACCGTCCTACCTGGCGCACTCTCCCGAAACACTCGACACAATACAAACGAAATTTGAAAGCACTCTAAACATTAGAAAATTCAATGGATCTTTATACATGAAAAGGAAATAAATGGTTGGCTAAAGCTTTACAAACTTGTTCCTTTCATTTCTTTTTTCCCCTGGAATGCCCGACTGTTTAGTAGCAGGGGAAATAAGTTGCGGAGCAAAAGACATAAGAAAGAGAGGGAGAAGAAGAACAAGGGGAAGAAAAGAGAAAGTAAGTGTCTTACAAGTTTTGAAGCTCCCTATGGCGTGTGCATTATATTGAAATGAATGGTGAAGCCTTTACTTTAAAAGGGAATCCTGCCGCGAGAGGTTGGGGACGATCGAGGTAAAAGCTAATGCAAAGGGATGTAAATGTAGGTGAAGAATTATTTTGGATGACGGGCCGGATTTTTTATTACTTTCCCGCTACTTTTCTCTCTCTCTCTCTCTCCCTCACTCACTTTCTCTTACTCTTCTCTCTCTCTCTGTCTCCAGTCCTTTCTCCCAATTTAAAAGACGACGACGACGACGGTGGAATCGTCGTGTGTGGCCAATGAATTTCAATGCGGGAATTTCCAGCATTCTCTTCTAATGTATTGCTTATTATTATATGCATTATAATAATTTGTCTATATGTATATGCCATGCATTTATATGTACAACGATAAGTTTCCCCTGTATTTCTTATATGCGTAGACAATTTGTATTAATGTTGTAAATTTATATATGTACATTCCATGTGTTTCTTGTGGAGAAAATGTTTATACATTTTACAAGCATTTCTAATATGGAAAATTTATACAAAATTTTACATGTATTTCTTATGGAGAAATTTTATACAAAATTTTACATGTAAATCATATGGAGACATTTTATACAAAATTTTGCATGCATTTCTTATGGAGAAATTTTATACAAAATTTTGCATGCATTTCTAATGGAGAAATTGTTTAAAAAATTTTACATGCAATTCATATGGGGAAAGTTCGTACAAAATTTTACATGTATTTCTTATTGAGAAATTTTATACAAAATTTTACATGCGATTCATATGGAGAAATTTTATACAAAATTTTACATGCGATTCATATGGAGAAATTTTATACAAAATTGTACATGCAATTCATATGGAGAAAATTTATAAAAAATTTTACATGCAATTCATATGGAGAAATTTTATACAAAATTGTACATGCAATTCATATGGAGAAAATGTATAAAAAATTTTGCATGCATTTCTTATGGAGAAATTTTTTTAAAAATTTTGCATGCATTTCTTATGGAGAAATTGTTTAAAAATTTTTACATGAAATTCATATGGGGAAAGTTTGTACAAAATTTTACATGTATTTCTTATAGAGAAATTTTATACAAAATTTCACATGCAATTCATATGGAGAAAATTTATAAAAAATTTTGCATGCATTTCTTATGAAGAAATTTAAAAAAAAAATTTACATGCAATTCATATGGGGAAATTAAAAAAAAATTTTACATGAAATTCATATAGGGAAAGTTTGTACAAAATTTTGCATGCAATTCATATGAAGAAATTTTATACAAAATTTCACATGCATTTCCTATGGGGAAAATTTCTCAAAATTTTGCAGGCATTTCATATGGAGAAATTTTATACAAAATTTCACATGCATTTCCTATAGAGAAAGTTTCTCAAAATTTTGCAGGCATGTCTTTTCAAATTTTTACACACATTTCTTAAGCAAAAAATTTGCTTGTATTTCCTATGGAAATTTCCTGTTTTGTGTTATGGAGAAAATATGGGTATATCTTTGTATGTACATTACATGCATTTGTTACGAAGAAAATGTGTATAAACACATGTATGTATATTACATGTATTTTAAACGAAAAAAATTTCCCACTTGCATTTTCCGTGGAAAATGTTTGTATTTACGTAAATCCCATGTATTTTATATAGAAAATCGAAATAAGTTCATACAATGCATTAGAATATAAAAGCTAAAATCAGGACAAATGCAAAAGAAAATTAAAATCGAAGTCTAAAAATTACCGGATGAGCCCGTCATCCCTATATAGGAAATTTTCAGGAAAATCCATTTGAAAAATCGCAGGTCCTCAAATCTAATTGCCAATATGTTTAGATTATGACAGGATATGGCTTTTAGGCAAATAGCCTTCAATTCCCAGGGGAGCGAGGGAAATTCGACGGGAAATCCCTTGAAATGCGCCCTTTTTTTCAAGAGTCAGACAGATTTCTCATACACGTCGAATTTACTTTAAAATATTGCTTCTCTCCCCACTATAAATATGTACATACTGTGTTTTTATTCGGGCCAATTAAATCTTATGCATTATTATGTGCAAAAGAGTTCGCAAATATATTTTTTTTACCAATTTAAAAATTAAAAAAAAAATTAAAAATTTGATTTTCAAATTTTTAAATTTTTAAATGGGAATTAACATGTGAAAAATTTGTGAAGACATACTCCCCCCTTTGAACATTGTACAGTCACACCCCATCCCAACGTGAGACATCATTATTGGAATTATTTCATATACACGGAATAACTCCAGCTACGTACATAAGTATTAATTTAATACGCATGTATATATACATATGTATATTCCATGTATAAGGATAGGGAAGTTTTAAGGAATTGCCCCGATTTTGTTTTTTCCCTCCCTAATGGTAATGCTCTTTCGTAATGGGATTCTTGTAGTAATTTCCTCTCTTCGTTTCATTCGTTTTCCTTTCCTCTTTTCGGAGGGAAAAAAAGAGGAAAAATTTATACTTATGTACTTTATATAATTATGGATATGTGATTTCCCTGCTGTTGGTTAAGGTATTTCCCATTTGTAAACATGGCGGCTAAATGGTATTATTGGCGTCTGGGTAATTTCCGGGAGGAGGAAAAATGTTGCTTTTACTCTTAATTCCGGCAATGTATAATAATGTACATGTACATATGTAGGGAGTATGTATTCCTGTGTTCAAGGCCGGCGGCGTATGGGGAAGGGACGGAGAGGATGGAGAAAAGTTGAAGGCGAAGAGTGATATTCGGGGTGAAAGTGCTTGATGGTAATTGAGAATTACCGGGGAGTTCGCGAATCCGAATGCTTTCTCGTATTAATATTAGGCCCTGTCACTGACTAATGCGCCACTTTTCCCGATACCTTAAATCCATGTTAGCACTTGTCCCGCTTTTAGTATAGTTTTTCCCAAGGAGAGAGAAAAAAACACCAATCTCCTTGATTAAAATGGCGGGTATTAAATGCAGATTTGATGATGATTCTTTTGAGGAAATTGAAGGCGCAAATTTGTGCAACTTTGGCTGTACCTTAATATTTTTGGATTAATTTGTGAATCTTATATTTGTTACATTCCGACAAAATTTTGCCTTCAAATTTTGGGGATAATATTTGTTCCCAAATGTGGTAAAATTAGATTAAAATTCTAAACACAATCTAAAACGTTTTTTGCGCGTGTAAGATATTTTCATAGCTTTATTATTTATAATTTACACTAAATTAGAAGTAAATTTTTATATACATTAGGCGCTACAAATTTGCAACAAATTAAAAGTAAATAATACCAAATTGGCGCTAAATACTTTACACGAAATTGACCGTAAACATGTATATCAAATTCGTGCTGAAAATTTATATCAAATTGGTTGTGGGAATCTAAATCAAATACGCTCTTAAAATTCAAGCCAAATTGCCGCATAACATTTATACAATATTCACGCTGAGATCCCTTACCGATTTAGTTAGTGCTGAAGATGTGCACAAATTTACTGCTAATAATTACATTACATTCCCGCTAAAACGTTACGCCAAATTGGCCTGGAAATTTCACACCCAATGGGCGGTAAAAATTCCCAACAAATTAGCGCTAAATATTTACACCAGATTAGCGCTAAACATTTGCTCCAAATTTCCGCTACAAATTTACACCAAATTTCTGCTTAACATTTACAACAGATTTGCGCTAAAAATTTACACCAAATTTTATCTCAAAATTTACACCAAATTTCCGCTCAAAATTTACACCAAATTTCATCTCAAAATTTATACTAAATTTCTGCTAACAATTTACACCTAACTTAAGCTGAAAATTTACACAAAATTTTCGCTACAAATTTACACCAAATTCACAATAAAAATGGTAATAGAATTTACGCTTAAAATTTAACCCCAAATTAGCGCCGTAAATATTCAAACTCTACTACTAAAAGTTCAAAACCAATTTACCGTTTAAAATTTGAACAAAAGGAACGCAAACGTGGCACGTTTGGCCAGTATATTCGCGTTTAAAGTGTACACCAAATTGCACATTGTAGCTTCCATTTAATTTGCGCGGGAAATTTAAAATAAATTACGCTACATTTTAATTTGACCGGCATTTGTTAATATACATACACTCCTATTTGCTGAGCAAATTTGAATACACTTTGAAAGAGCCGCCGCTTTGTATATATATAGGAAAGTAATTTAACGTGGAAATTAGATTATAGGCTATATATAAGCTGTATATATTTATTAAACCTGAAATTATTTAATAATTTTATTTATTCCCCAGGTGTCCTGGTTCCGCCGAAAGAAGGACAATCTGATGCTCCTGACTGTAGGGAATGCGACGTACAGTAGTGATTCCAGGGTTGGCCTTCATTTCAGGTTGTTAAAATTACTAAAATTTAATATTTCTCCCAGTGCATAAAATCCAGAAAACTACATATGTACCATGTATGTAATATATATTTTCCCCATCCGTATTTTCAACAAACCCTCGCTACATACTATTATTTTGCTCTCGGAAAGGCCGCAGAATTCACTCTCCTTCCTTTTCCTGCATGGCATTAATGACTCCGAAGTGCAGTCCATTTGTCCCAAATTTCTTTGGGGGGAGAAGATGAATGACTCCATTATTATTATCATTCCAATCCCTTCCCGCCATTACATTACACCCACTCAATGACTCTTCCCCTGTCAGCATTAAATCTCTCCCCGTCCGCCATTTTCCACCATTTTCTCCCTTTATTTCTGTATAACGACAAACATACAAAATGTATTGTTTTCTCTTTGCTATTATTTGGATTGTATTATTTCATTTCATGCGATCATTATATTTTATCAAAAGTCAAATGAAAAACAAATAAATTTATATAAAACTTTCCATAATTATAGCATAAATAACATTGTGACATTAGGTTTAAAATTTAAAGATTTATTATTTAAATAATTCAAATATAATAATTTACATTTTGTAATTTTTAAAATGGTTTTATTTTATTTTGCCTTTTATTTTGTCGGTTGTTGCAAAAAATTATTTGAATTTTAGCGGGAATTTTTTTTTTCTTTTTGTGGACTTTTTTTAAAATTTTTGGATTTGTTTTAAATTTTTGGATTTTTTTAAACTTTTTGGATTTTTTTCAACTTTTTAGATTTAAAAAAAAATTGAATTTTTCAAAAATTTTGGATTTTTTTTGAAGGTACCCAAACAACTGGCGACTGGGAATCGTCAGTGTGAATAAGCGGGATGAAGGGGAGTACCATTGCCAATTGTCCACTCATCCGCCCAAGGCCCTCCTTTACCATTTGAGAGTGATTGGTAAGAATTTTTTTTTCAAAATTATTATTATTATTATTGTTGTGGTGTAATTTTTTTCAAGCTAAAAATTTCATTTAAAATTGCTTGTAATACGAAGTGCATATTTTTATGTTGTGAATGCAAGTGTGGATGGCTGGTACAAAAATTTCCCGAGGATCCCCGTGACGCACTTTTAAATCGCTATATGTATTTGCCTTATGTAGTAGCGAGATTTTATTGTTGGCGGGACTGAGAGAAAGACGGAGGGAAATTATTATAAAATATTCACCTATATAAATTATATGTATATGGCAAAAAAAATTTTATGGGAGTAAAATTTTAATAATAATTTTTACAATAATTTTGTATATATGGAGGCTGTTTTTTTTATTATTTTCTCCTAAATTCCCTTGTACTTTATTTTACATTAGGATTACATTATAAATATATATATATACATTAAATTACATTACATTACATATCTGCTGGATAATTTTGCTGCATCATTTCCAATGGCAATTCCCTCCGGACTAATTCCCCTTTACCGCACAAATATATTTCACGCCCGATAGCCGCAGTAATAATTATTATTGCACAAATTTCCCCTTTTCCCTTGAAAATTCTCATGGCAAAAAACATGATTATCGTAAATAAAGTAAAGCGAGGCTATGGAGCATTTTGTGATGGAATTTCCCGGGACGAAATTCATCATTTTGGCAATCGACCTATAGTGTAATGTTGAATGATTTTTTATTGCACTCAAGGGAAAATAAATAAATAATTTTGAAAATTAGGGGTAATTTTTTTAAACAAATTTTTTCTGGCGGCCATTTTTTTAAATTATTTTTTGGCGGCCGTTTTTTTAAAATCATTTTTTGGTGGCCATTTTTCTGCAACAGTTTTTTGACTGCCATTTTATTAAATGCAATTTTTAAGCATGCATTTTTTTTAATTTGGCGGTAATTTTTTTAAAATTAAGCGGCCATTTTTTTTAATTTGGCGGCCATTTGTTCAAATTTGGCGGCAATTTGTTTATATTTTGGCAACCATTTTTATTTATTTTTGGCAGCCATTTTTTTTAAATTTGGCAGCAATTTTGCGAAAATTTGGCGGCAATTTTTAAAAACTTTGGCGGCAATTACTAAAAACTTTGGCGGCAATTTTTAAAAACTTTGGCGGCAATTTTTCAAAAATTTTGCGGCAATTTTTTTTTACTTTGGCGGCCATTTTTTAAAACATTTTGGGGACAATTTTTTTTATATTTAATTGTCTTTGTTTTAAAACCGTTTTTTGGTGTCGATTTTATAAAATTTTTGGCGGCCTTTTTTTAAACACAATTTTGGCAGCCATTTTTTAAAAACAAGTTTTGGCAGCCATTTTTTAAAAAACAATTAGTTCGGCGGCCATTTTTATTATATTGTGTAGAAGTGACAGAATAAAATGAAAATTTGCAGCTCCAGCTGTTCTGATCCTGGACGAGAACGGGAATTCAATAACGGAGCGACACTACAAAGTGGATTCGTCCCTTCATCTGACATGCAAAGCCAGTCATCTGGACAAATTACTGGATCATATTGGCTGGTTCAAAGGCGACCGCTCCCTTCCTGGCGGTGACAGCCGAATCAAAGTCAAGTGAGTCAACCCCCTCCACCCACTTCACGTCCCATCTTCCATATTCCTCTCTCTCTCTCTCTCTCTTTATGTCCACAACACGCACTTGACTCTGCCCAGAAAATAATTTACAAATTCCTTTGTCCTCCCATCAGTTTCATTTTTCCTATATTTTGTGCTTTCTATTTATATGTAAAAGGGGCTTTTCAAATACAACTTTTGTTTTGATTTTGGTTTACATTTTGGACAATTTAACCATTTATATTACATTGAAGTATTCAATATTTAATTTACACTACAAAATTTCTCCATTTAATTTACATAACAATTTTTTTCCATATAATTTACATTACTAACTTTCGTAATTTATTTACATTAGTTACTTTCTCCATTTAATTTACATTAGTTACTTTCTCCATATAATTTACATTAGTTACTTTCTCCATATAATTTACATTAGTTACTTTCTCCATATAATTAACATTAGAATATTTCTCCATTTAATTTACATTACTTACTTTCTCCATATAATTTACATTACTCACTTTCTCCATATAATTTACATTACTCACTTTCTCCATATAATTTACATTACTTACTTTCTCCATTGGACTTACATTACAAAATTTCCCCATCCAATTCACATTACAAATATTGTGAAAACACTGTTTTTTTCAAATCTATAAAGTATTTGCGTAAATAAAGAAAATAAAGCAAAAAATATTTTTAAATTTACTTTGTAGATCGTGGAAAAACTCGACGAATGGAGAAGCAAGCGCTTTCCTCTCAGTCCTGTCCGTGCGTAAAGGCGATTCCGGGAACTACACTTGCCGGGCCTCCCCGCTTGCTTCCAATACAATTTCTGTTCATGTGCTAAATGGTAGGGACATCATTTTTGGCGAAAAAGAAATTAGTGTTTATTAATTATTATTAATAAAACTTTTTTTAAATTCATATTTGCAC
The DNA here is from genome assembly GCA_034696945.1 of Lipothrix lubbocki. Lineage (NCBI taxonomy): Eukaryota > Metazoa > Arthropoda > Collembola > Symphypleona > Sminthuridae > Lipothrix > Lipothrix lubbocki. The sequence continues at coordinate 8,544 of JAQGAK010002447.1, forward strand.
GATGAAAAAACAATAATTATTGTAAAATTTCAACCCGAATTTTATCGTTTGCATCGGAACGCATATAAATTTTGCATTGAATTTATGGAAATTAATTTTTTATTTGATGTATTATTGATAAAATCTCATGTTTTTTAGAAAGTCTCTCTTTTAGCCTTATTTTTGATTTTTAAAATTTGGATAAATATTTTATTACTTGTATATGAAAAAAACCTGATATAATGTTTATAGTATTTTCCTTCTTCCACAATTTTTTTTGCTTTTTATATTTTTTGTATGTTCGCATGGTCCACAACCTAAAATTTACGACTCATCGAGCAGGAAGAAATGGCGAACACAAATGTTCCTTTTCCTATAGCATGTATTGAATAAATCTGTAGGTCTTTATCTCTATTGTAGAACTAGTAAGTATGTCCGTAAAATAAATAGGGAAGGAAAATATATTTTGAAAAAAATACTAAAAAAATAAGAGTGACTGCAGAGGGGAAATGGAAAGAGCGCGGGGGAATGATGTGCGAGTCTCGTATTTTTCGGACGGGATTTCTATATGTGGTTTTCTGTTTTGACAGGAGAGCTTCCGGCGGCCGTCCAGCATGAGAATTCCGCTAATGTCTTGTTCCTCCGTGGTGGCCCCTGCTATTATTATTATTATTATTACTATTACTGGCTCCATTTAGGCTCCTCTTCACTAGCCCTGGCACTATTTCGCAATTTCGTGTATTGATCCGCCATCATGTACAGAAGAGAAAAAAGGGAGGGAAAACAAGAAAGAGGGAAGACTCAAAAATATTATGTGAAAAAAATATATTATCCGTTTTAATTTCCTTCCCTATAACCAATTGCTCCAAATATGAATGATTCTTCGGAATATGAAGAATATTTGTGCAGAAACGTTTCTTATTATATAAATTTTCCGAGAAGGAATTCCATAGTGAATCCCAGAAAATTTGCTCGCCAAAAAAAAAGTTAAAAATTCCCCGTCTACATGTACAACTATACAGCGTTTTACATGGTCCAGAGCCCAATCCGTTCCCAGCAGCTCCGAGAAAACAACGCACGACTGGACATTTCGAAGACGTGAACATCCCTCTCGTACATATATGACAATCACATGTGCATCGTCCGCATCGGTGACTCCTCCAATTTTCCTGGTCAACGTTTGCTATATGAGTATAGAAAAATTCACGAATACAAAATCTTTAGTGAAATTTTACAAAATTTACGAATTTCACAACAATTGTTGGATAAAAACATTTATAGATTTATCCAAGTGTTATCTGAACAACTTTGGTTGAAATTTAACAGAAAACGTTTAGTTTACAAATTTTTGGTATCGATTTTCTCGAAAATTGCTTATAAAGTTATATAACACAAGTATGGTATAAAAAGTACCGAATAGATTTGGCGTACAAAATTTGCTTTGGCATAAAATTTACCAGAACGTATATTTGGCATGAAAATTGTTTTGGTATGAAATTTACAAAAACGTTTTGGGATACTAAACCAGGTTTTATAGTATAAAATTGACAAACACTGTTTTGGTACGAAAACAATTTTTGGTATAAAATTTACCAAATCGTTTTATTTTGGTCTAGAATTCACTCAAAAGTTTTTAGAACGAAAACAGAACCCAAAACATTTTTTATACAAAAACCAATTTGGTTTAAAATATACACAAAACGTTTTGGTACCAACACAATTTTTGGTAACAAATTTACCAAATCGTTTTGGGTACAAACACAGTTTGTGGTATACAATTCACTACAACATTTTTGGTACGAATCCAATTTTGTTACAGAACCTAAAACCTTTTTTATACAAAAACCATTTTGGTATAAAATTTAGACAAAACGTTTTGGTACCAAAACAAGTTTTGGTAAAAAATTTATCAAAACGTTTTTGTTGTCCAAAACAATTTAGGTATAAAAACAGTTTTTGGCGTAAAATTTAACAAATCATATTTGGTGTCGTTTTTCACAAAGAATTGTGTTTATAGAAATTCAAATAGCAAGTATCTACATATGAATGCAAAAGTATTCACAAAAATGAGAAATTGTGGAAAATTGTCAAATTGTATGAGAATCTAAAAAGTACAAAACAACATCGCAGAAAACTTCCGATGTGAAAGTTAATATATTCATACTCAATATACAATTGGGAGCTCATGCAAAAGAGGGAGAGAGGGGGAATCTGCCCGAAATTTAAAATTTAGTGACCGTCATCATCAAAACGATAAATACTTATATGTTTTTATAACAACGTTATGTGCATATTAAATATGAGGCATATTTATTTAATGCAAAAGTTTATCACGCTCGACGTGCCATCTCCTCCGCCGTGTGGTGAGTCCACCGATGTGGACGATGACCACACGGACATGACAATCCCACCGCTACAGCGTTATCACGTCCAACCGCACACCCGAATTCATGGAATTGCGCCTCGATTCTTCCTATCTGGCGACGACGACGGAGTCGTTTTACTACCGCAGAAATCAAGCACAGCATTAGGAACTCTAAATGATTCTAAACTGAGCTGAGCTTTTGCAAAGGACTAAATACACCAGAGAGAGGAAATAATGAAAGTTCCATCGCTTTGCATCGCTCCAGTAATCCCGACTGTCAAGGAAATCACAATAATCCAATCATATTTCGTGAATTCTCATTTCCGCAAAATTCATGTGGAGTGTGTGTGTGTGTTTCGTTTTGTGTGCGGGAAAACGTGCAGAGGATTTATTTTCTCAGGTTGCCCAACATTAAACCTCGAGGTTTCGGGATTTACAGTCCCTGCGAAAATCGCTGCAATTTATATCTTCAAAAAACTTGCGACTTATAGCGTGTGAGGTTTTCGCTTTATCACTGAAAAATCCGGACGGTTAAATTTTTGCAAACGTTTTCCGAACAGAACATTACTCATTTTTTTCCGATGTGAAAACACCAGACAAATTCATTTTCCAACGTAAAAAAAGCAGAAAACGTTTCCGATGTAAAATTTATAAACATCAAAATAATATTCCGATATCTAATGTTTTTAAAACACCAAAAAAAGTTTCCCATGTAAAATTTTTAGAAAACACCAGACACATTTTCCGATGTAAATTTTTCAGAAAGCACCAGGAACATTTTCCGATGTAAAATTTTTAGAAAACACCAGAAACATTTTCCGATGTAAAATTTTTAGAAAACACCAGAAACATTTTCCGATGTAAAATTTTTAGAAAACATCAGAAACATTTTCCGATGTAAAATTTTTAGAAAAGACCAGAAACATTTTCCGATGTAAATTTTTTAGAAAAGACCAGAAACATTTTCCGATGTAAATTTTTTAGAAAAGACCAGAAACATTTTCCGATGTAAAATTTTTAGAAAACACTAGCAAACTTTTCCGACGTAAAATTGTTTACAAAACAATAAAAATTTCCAATTTAAAATATTTACTTACACTTTATTTCCCGACTCAAAAAACAATTAAATTTCCGCCATTTTGTTTAAATTTGGTCGACATTTTTTTGGCGGGAAATTTAAACAATGGGTAAAAATTAATTTTTTTTAATATGGCGGATAAAATTACTACACTCAAATTTCTCCTACCTTAAAAAAAGAATTTAAAGTGACGACAATGTTTTAAATAATATTGCCAAATGGCGTCTAGAAAAATTTGAAAGCTCATAAACAAAATGAAAAGGATCATTTCCTCGTTACCACACATGTAATGACCGTGTCATTTTACAAGAATCCTTCAAACGCCAGGAGTTTATATATATAATAACTGAGAGAGCGAATCAAATCGCTGAACGAGTTTTTAGCAATTTACTTGACCGATGACATCGTCCGCATCGGACGACGGACAACAACGCCTTTCTCACGTTCTACAGTGATCAATAATAAACTATAATAATGATTGTCGACACTCAATTTTCAACCGTCGACCAAAATCGAAATTCGCGGTTTTTCCCATGCTAAAGCCATTTATACGTGTTCCACTTCAATATTTACAAACTTTCCGCGATGCGAAATTCATTATTTCTTTTCTCCTTCTCTCTCTACAAAAAATATTAGAAATGCCCTTTGACTTTTTTCAGATTTTTTTCGGAGGATTTTCTTTCTTTCCCACTAACTTTCCTCTACACGTGAAATGATGACTTTCTGCTTTCTTTCCCTCAAACTTTTCCCTCCGTTCCTTCCGCCTGAAACCAAAACAACAAAGGGAGAGTCGAGGAGGAAAACGGTTTTACACAGGGCCGGAAAGGCCAACACAACTCCTCTGAAAAATAAAGAGGAAGAGACGAGAGAGAGAGAGAAAGAAAGAGAGAGAGGGAAAATGTGAAGAAAAACAAAAAAAAGAATTTGCTGAAAGACAAAACGGAATCATGAAAAAGGAAGCGCTAGAACCGGAGATGGTGGCCAGACAATTGGAGAAATGTGCAAGTTGCAAACTTTGATTTAACTATCGCATCGATGTGGACGCGATGTGAGGGTTTTTTTTCTTTATATAAAGTATATAATACATATATGTACATGCATATGTATAATGGACCGGGAAGGATAAGGAAAAAAGGAAAGAAAGAAGGGGAAAATTGCAAAAACCAATATAGTCGAAAGAATTTCCAGTTTCACTTTCACTCACTGCAATGGGAAAAGATCTATATATGTATATTATGTGTAAATGGATATATGTATATATCCTTCAAGCGCGAATATAGAACAAGGAAAAGAGGAAATGTGCTTCTTCTCCAATCAATCCGTCCGAAATTTCTCCTCTGACGTTTAGCCCACATTCAAGTTATGTACATATGTATATGTAGGGCATGTACATATGTATATGTAGGGCATGTACATACTTATGGGGGCGTTCAGGTATAACGGGGAAATATTTATGACCTTTTTTGTTAGAATTTTTAAAAAATGAACGCTAAAACAAGCTTTTTTAAACGTTTTCTTATTTGAATAGAGGAGGAGGACGTAGGTGAATGAGGGAACAGAGTGTGAGAACACGAGGGACCGAGGAAGCATTAAGATCAGAATAATATCGAAAATGGACTGTACGAGAACTGCAGAAAGTAAAAGCTGCTGCGAGACCTCCATAACATACCGAGTATCGTAATAATTCTAAGTTGTGGATTTAATACACTGAACTCTCGCTATAAGAGAACGCTATAAATGACCAAAATCAGTTTCTTATATAGGAAGTCTTTCTTTTAATGAGAGAGATAGTATGCATATAACCATGCATAATACAACATATACATAACATCCCATCATCCCCAAAAGACAATATTATAACTACTATCCATAAAAAATAAACCAATTGGTGAATACATGAGTTTTAATAAATTTTGCTTTCATCATCCCCTTTTTTGTTTTGGAAAATTAACCGATGAAAAGTAAAAAAAAAATAATTAACTAATTACAAAAACGCGTATATAGAGTAAATTGTAAAAACTAATTTTACACGAAATACCTGAATGCCCCTATAATAAGTCAAATGCTGTTGAAAAGAAGCTGCTGCTGAGGGTGGGGAGATGTGTGAGTGAAGGGATGCGAGGAGCAGGGAAAAGAAGGGCAAGGAAGGGAAGCAAAGGACGACACGGAGAGAAAGGAAAAGAAAGTGGGGGAAAGTTTTCGGACGCTATGAGCTGCTATGGGAAATGAGCGTGGGTTCCCTATATATGGAGAAATAGCATAGAATACATATATGCACATATGTACATATACAGAAACGGGAGCCTCTGGAGCGGACTGGGATTTATGGCGAGAACACACACACACTATACCATATTAGCGTCAGTCTGCAGCCATTTCCTCCACACGAAAAAAATTGATAAGAAACAAAAAATCAAAAAGTGAGTGAGTGAGTGAGTGAGTGTCGGCAAGTCATCATAATTATTTATAGAGTTTTCCAAAATATTACCTCAAAGTGTAAAAACCTTTAATAGAACATATATAACTAAAATATATATGAAAGCATATGTATTATACATGTACGTACATACGTACATATGTACCTCTCTAATGTAATTGACCATTTAATTCGGCCAAATTCCCAAGTCCCCGCAGAAAACAAACAAAAATCTGTTATTTGTCAGAAATCAATTTTTTTTTCATTCCGAAAATTCCTACAATTTAAATAATAATAATTAATTAGAATAAGTAATTTCCAATATGGCGTCAACCTACTTCAAATCGTATGGTAGTGAGCAGAATTTTATCCTAAAAATATTTTTCAAATTGTAAATAAATAAATAATTAAATTAATTCATATATAAATAGTTGCTAAATTGTACCTAAATCTCAGAATTTTAATTTAGATATATAAGCTTTATCGCAGCAGCGGCGTCAATGATATCAAAAATTTACCGCGAAATTTTAAATTTATAAAATTATTGGGGGGAAATTCAAATGTGGAGGAAGAAAATCTCTGTAATGTTATTTAATTTAGGATTTATAAAATAGTTATAAATTATTGTCAAAATAATTGAGAAATATTAATTATTGTAAAATAATTGAGAATTATTAATAATTATTGGGAAAGTAATTGAGAAATATTAATAATTATTGTAAAAATAATTGAAAATAATTAAATATTACAATTTGGGAAAATTACGAATAAAAAATATTCCCGCTATGTGTAAAATTTTGAAATTCCCGCAGGAAATTCACATGACGGTGAATAAATTTTGAAATAAAATGTCCTTTGATAAGGTTAATTATATTGTTGAATTTATGAGACGAAAAATAAATATAAGAATTATTGAACATTCTCCGATTATTATTATTAATATTATTAATACTGGTAAAATCGTGTAAATTCTCAAGGAAAAAGGAAAATAGTTATAATTGTTATTAAAAAATTAAAAATGATAAAAACAATAATTAGTAGAAAATATAAGTAAATTTAAATAAAGTTCTATATATTAATATTCTGCATCTGTGGTGTCAAATGAAAATAATAAAAGTGGAATAATAAATCATTATTATAATATTAAAAAAATGGATTTTACAATTATTTAATTTTTCATATATTAAAATCATTTGAGTTTTTGATAGTTTTTGAAAATTCTTTAAATTATTTTAATTTCGCATATTTTTTTCAAATCCTTGAATTATTTAAATTTCCCGCACTTTTTCAAATTCTTGAATTATTTAAATTTCCATAACTTTTTTGAATTCTTGAATTATTTAAATTTCCCGCACATTTTCACATTCTTGAATTATTTAAATTTCCCACACTTTTTAAATTTTTTTAATTATTTAAATTTCCCGCACTTATTCACAATTCTTGAATTATTTAAATTTACCACACTTTTTCAATTTTTTAAATTATTTAAATTTCCCACATTTTTCACATTCTTAAATTATTTAAATTCCCAACACTTTTTCAAATTCCTAAATTATTCAAATTTCCAACACTTTTCACATTCTAAAATTATTTAAATTTCCCACACTTTTTTAAATTCATGAATTATTTAAAATTTGCTATATTTTGATTTTCCAAATTATTTAATTCTCATAATTTCCAAATTGCGCACCATTACAATTTCTGCATTTCCAAAATAATGATATCCAAATTATAATAATTCTGGAAACATTTTTCAGGCCTAAATAAAACATACAAAATTTATATTAAAATTCCCACAAATGTTTTTATTTATTTTTAGGCAAATGTATTTCTATTTATTCAAATTTATTGTCACCAGATTTGGCAAAACTGCCGCGGAAATAAAATATAGTTTCATTCAGAAATCCCTACCACCGAAAATTGTTTATTCCAAAAAAAAAAAATTTAAATTTCAAAAATATTTTTCTCGCCACATATACGTATGTACGTGTTATGTGTTAACATATGGGTTTTGGAAAATTTATAAAAACACCTTATTGTGTTTATATGTAATTTCCATAAACAAAAAAAATCTGGAGCTAAACCAAAAAAATTGAATTTAAAGAAAAAATCAGATTTCCCATGTATATCGTCGGTTAAACATGAAAAGGTGCTAAAATCTTCGTATATAACATCATGACTTAAAAACGATAATAGCACATTTTGACGTTTAGCCGACGATATGGAAAAGAGGGATGCATATATGTTCATGTCGTCGGTTAATCATGCAAAAGTGCTATAATCGTCGTAACGTCATGGGTAAAAAATCATTTTAGCACATTTGTATCTTTAACCGACGGTATGTATCACGGATTTGGGAAAGGATAAGCTTCTGGTTTGAAAATCTGGTTGCATAATTCATGTGAATGTGTGTGTGAATGTTATCACATGTGATGATGTGGGCCAAACTTGAATATACGTGAACATGGGAAATGGGATTCTGAAAACTCTGGAGAGCCGAGAAAAGAAGAAGAGAAAAGTGAAGGAAGGATGAACACAGATCAGCGTCATGTTTTCCTAATTCAATTTCCCTCATCATTCTCCCGCCCGCCGCTCACCAGTAGCGCCGTCATTGCCAAATAAAGAAAAAAGGATTTGTATGTACATAACATACATAATGCTCATAAGCATATGAACATTTACTATTTTCCATATACAAAAAATTACAATTTTTTGAAAAATTCTGGTGAATTTTTTGAATTTGTAATTTTGGCGGAAAAAATATTTTAAATTTTTGTAATTTTTAAAAAAATATTATTTTTTAAACAATTTTTAATTTTAATAAAAAATTTAACAATTTGACTAAAATTCTATGGTTATAAACAAAAAATTTTTTATTTATTTTTTTTTGGAAATTCCTAATTTTTTTAAAAAATTTCAGTGAGAAATAGATAAGAAAATATTTACAAAGAATATTTAAAAAATGAATTTTTGGAATAAAAAAAGGTAGAGAAATAAATCCTAAAATAGAAGAAATCGATTAGAAAACTTTAGAATTTAAATGATTTATGGCTTTATTCCATTTTTTTATCTCTCGCCTACGCTATTGTACATATTTATATGGACAAATTTCACAAGAAAAACTTTATTTCACAAGTTTGTAGACGCAAAATCTTTTTAAATATTTCAAATATCTCAAGTGGATATTGTTGTTTTTCAAGGGAAGAGAAGTTGATGCAGTTCAAAATACTTTTACAATTTACTCCCACGAAATTCCTCAGACAGTCAAATTTGGAGATGGAAACATTTGAATAAAAAAATCACCGCAAAAATGTAGAAAAAAAATAACTGGAAAAAATATAAAAATCATGGCAAAAATTTAGAAAAAACACGGCAAAACCTAAAAAAATCATGGAAAAAATGTAAAAAATCATAGCAAAAATTTAAAAAAAAACGGCAAAAATTAAAAAAAAAACATGGCAAAACTGAAAAAATCATGGAAAAACATATCGTGTCAAAAATGTAAACAAAGAACGACAGAAATTTAGATAAAAATGAAAACATACAGCAAAATTGAAAGAAATCAGCAAAAATTAAAAAAATCATGGAAAAAATGAAAAAAAATATTTAAAAAATTTAGAAAAAATATAGCAAAAATTATAAAAAGTCACGGCAAAAATGCAAACAAATCCCAGCTAAAATTTAAAAAACAAACAAGCCAAAAACGTAAAAAATCACATCAAAATTGAGAAAAAAACTCAAGGAAAAAAATGAAAATAAATAAATGACTCAACCGGCTCCTCTTTACACTCGACTCTAAAATCCCCGTAAAAAATCCCCACAACGACAAGTTCGGCTGACCCCGCGTAGAAAAGAGAAAAAAAAGAAAAAAAGAAGAAGAAAAAGAAAAATTGCAGAGCTTTGTTCGCCCTCTGACTTCCCCAATACCTTCCGCACATTCAAAGCCTAATCTCTGCCTTTTTCACTTTGCAAATCCCGCAATCTTTTTTCGGCTTTTCCTTGTCGCCATATCCAGTCCACGATTTTCCCTCTATTCTTTATTCTTGTACATACTCCCAACTGTTTTCTTTTCCCCCTCCCGAGAACTTCGCCAAAGAAGAGGTATAAGTAAAGTACATACTACAGATATGTATGTATAAGGGAACTTTATAGGCGAGAACTCCGCATTTCCTCTATGTATATATGGATTCCCTTCCTGTTGAACTTGTTTTGGACACGTGTGGCTACTTTCGTCTATAGGAATTTTACAAAATTTGGGGGTGTCAAAAAACAAGTTTAAAATTATTTTTCTTAAAATTTTTATTTTTTTAAACATTTTACCAACTATAAGATTTACAACTTTTTTGTTTATATACAGAATTTAATTTCCAATCAAATGCCACAAATTTCATGACGATCGGATCAAATTTGACAAAGTTATTTATGGTCGGTCAAAATTTGAAGAAGGGAGCTGCTCCTGCCTGTACAAAATAAATTTTATAAATTTTTGAAAATAATAAAGCTGGCTCTACATATTAACAATGGGGACTCGCTATAACGGTCCTCTTTATAAGGGCAGACTCCCTATACAGTAAAACCTCTTTATAACGGCACCCTGTAAAGCGGCAGAATTTGACCGTTATAAAGAAGTGTGCTCTTATAAGAGCCAAAATTACGTGCCAAATTTAATTCTGGGACATAGAAACTGCGGCCATTATAGGGAGTCTGCTCTTTTAAAGAGTGCCGTTGGAGCGAGTCTCTACTTTAACGTTCAAATTTCGCCGCTTTATAGGATGCCGTTATAAAGAGTTTCCGCACTGTATGTAATGTGAAAGCAGGATATATCGGTTTTTAACATCATTTTCACCATTTTTACTGAGTTATTTTCAATTTTGAGCAGTTTTTAATGCGAAAAGTAGATACAAATAATTTAGAAATTTATGTTTTAAACTACAATTGACGTTTTTGTCCAATAAATTCCAAAAAAGTTATTGGAGTTCAAATTTCGCGGTATTTCGTGAAAATTTTGTATATTTCGCAGTATTTCGCGCTTTTATACTACTTTTTGCGCATTTCGCGTTTTTCGCGATTTTCAAATTTAATTTTTGTGGTTTTGGGATGTTCGGATATCCAATACAACAATTTACCCAGCTGTAAATACTCTATTATAAATTTTTAATTTTATCGTGTTTTTTGCGATTTCCCAGCCCTACTAATGAATAAATTGTTAAATATAAAATTCCCAATTATGTAAAATTTATCAATTATTGCTCATTTTCCAAACAAAAATATTTAGTCTTGGAAGGATTGTTTGTATTGTTGAAAACCCTTTATAACGGCACCATATAAAGCGGTAAAATGTGACTGTTACAGTGGAAACGCTTTATAACGGCACCCTATAAAGCGGCAAAATTTGACTGTTATAAAGAAGTGCTCTTATAAGAGTCAAAGATACTTATAAATTTAATTCTGGCGCACAAAAACTGCGGCCGTTATAGCGAGTCTACCCTTATAAAGAGGGCCGTTATAGCAAGTCTTCACTGTAGAAGTGCTCTTGTAGGACGTAAAATTACATGTTAATTTAATTTCGGGTACAAAAACTACGGCTTGTACAGTAGAGACTCCCTATAACGGCCCTCTTTATAAAGACAGACTCCCTATAACGGCTGCAGTTTTTGTGCCCCAGAATTAAATTTTTACCTAATTTTGACTCTTATAAGAGCACTGTTGTATAACAGTCAAATTTTGACGCTTTATAGGTTGCCGTTATAAGGAGTTTCCACTGTATATGAATCTTCAACTTCTAATGAGGACTGTTATAGCGAGTCTCCACTCTGCATTATTATAATTTAAGATATAACCAAAGAAATGCGTTTCATCTTTTAGATGCTGAGTCTAAAGCTTGGACTAAACAAAATCGGACATCATGGATTGACGTATGAATTAATATTGGGATGGTATCCTCAAGAGGA
>JAQGAK010002448.1:0-20329 GCA_034696945.1 Lipothrix lubbocki
TGCATCTGTCCCATGGTTCTGCTCACACTCGGAATACATTACTTACACTCCGAACCTATGGTCTCTTTCTTTAATATATTTATAGCTTTTTACACCACGTGGTTCAATTGCGTAATGTTTGGAAATGTTTACAACGTTACCCAGAGTTTCCACAAACTTACTAAACTAATGTTGCTTCATACGGAATTGAAGTTAGCAATGTGCTGCAAAAAAGACTACCTAGAGATGCATAAAATGATTCAATCACTGCCAAAAATGTATATCCGCATCGGAGGTTTTCATCGGGTTGGACGGACAACGATACCAATTTTTCTAAATTTTGTTGTATCAAAGACTACACGAGCAATCCTGATGTACTAATGGAAGTATAATACAACGTTGCACAGTAATAATTCCCCGTCATAGTAATAATATTTCACCGTCACTCTGAACCTTGATTGGATATTAGGTAATCCTGCCTTTAACAAATTTTGGAGCTTACTGGTTGTGGGGGAGTGCGTTCAATTCATTGAGTGAACGATTACATATGTGTTTAATTTGATAAAACTTTTGCATAATTTATGACGTAATAGCTGTTCACTGATGACTTCACTAATTATGCTGAATTTAAGATTACCAATTCTTTCAGGTCAAACTATAACAAATTTATAAACAAACAAATAATATAACAACCTATAAATACGTTAAGTACTTCCAGTTAAGGTCACTTACTGATTGATATAAGTTCTATTTCATTACCCATTGGTTGTCGTGCCGTCGTGCGGTAGTGTTACTTGCACTAACAATAAGCTTAATGTTGTATTATCTTAAATAATTTTTCTTGTATTTCGTGTGCTTATCTAATTTGAAATCATCATTTATAAACGTAACCAAATTCAACAACAATTTAGGGTAATTTCTTTTTAAAGAAAAGGTCCTATGAGTTTAGAAACAGTGTGAAGAAACAAGTGCCGTAGACTAATTTCCAATAAAAGTTTAGCCAAACACAATTGCACACAGTCCGGAAATTAGTAGTAAAAAATTTGCACGTATTGCCAATAATTTACTCTAAAAGCTTAAATACTAATGCCTTCTGCTGATTACACATATTTACGAAGGGAAATGGCTAATCAAGTAGAGAAAGTAAACGGATATATTAAATCCTGCAGAGTTCAACAAATTATTAGACATAAAAACGTTTTCAGTAAATACAACTTTAGTCCACTAAATGAGATATCGTCACTGCGAATCCGTATAGTAAAGCATTATTCCTCCCTGCTGGTTTGTAATAAGCAGAGGCCTCCGCAGCACCTGGGCATTCGAGCAGCAGAATAATAATAATATTAATAATAGTCTACTAAAGCTAAAATACATAGATTTATTACAATACCTATTGATCAAGTTACTGTGTGCGAAATCTGCGCATGACACAAATTTTAAAAACAAAGCAATTGAAAATAGTTACAAAATAATGTATTATAAAATGAATTAATATTGTAACGGAATGCTAACTATGAATAAAAATATTTTGAATACCATCGTCATTGATTTTGCGACGCGAAAACATATCCTTCCTTTCAAATTCGATGCATTCCAATGGCGCATTTTCAAAAAAAGCCTGACAATCATACACTACGTTCCACTGTGTTTAGTATTCCTTCACGCCTGTTTCCAGGTTGTAACACTGCTGCAGACAATATTTTTCCAAGAATACTTTCGACTCAGTCATTTCTCGTTTCACCTTGCAACCTGTTCAGGTTATGTGATGATGACTTATTGGTGCTACTTGTTACTCTACAATGTAGATACGATAGTGTTGGTTTTCAATGAGACGTTTGGAAATATGATCCACGGTATGTTCTGCATAAAATATTAAAGAATGATATACACATATTTCCTCACCAAAGCATTTCATTTATGTACATAAATTCAGAGTTACATGGTACGATGTAAGAATTTGCATTAACTATACTTTTAGATCTGCATTCCAAACCTTCTAGCAAACTGTCGCCGATGTCAAAATTCAGGGAATTATTTTTGCAATGTTTTTCCATTATAATCGCTCTAGCGGAAATACAAGTGTTTTTGATGTATGTGTACGACCGACATCGAATTCACCTACTATTTCACTACATCCCAGAAGGCTACAAAAACAATTTAGCCTTCATTGCATCGCTTTTACCAGACGCAGTTACCCTAACTCATTGTATAGTCGTGGTGTACTTTTTCGTATTTTTGTACATTTCCGTGTTTCTTCATTGTGAATACTACTTGGTTGTTCAAATGAAAAGGATGAGGTGAGTATTGAAGCGATTAGGTAAAATGTGTTTAAACTTCAAATGTATACCTTATATTACATGAAGATTAAAGGATAATCCACGAATTAACGCCATGGCAGTAAAATTATGTATTATTACAGCAGATCAAAGAAGCCTTCCCTTCTGCTAATTCGCAGTCTATATAAAACTTGCCGAAGATTTCAATTGTACCTAACGCTCTTCAATCAAATGAATAGAACCATCATATCTTCCTGGCAAGCGTTTTCAATCTTCTGCCCCTTGGTTCTGCTCACATTTGGAATACATTACCTACACTCCGAACCTATGATTTCTTTCTTTAATATCTTTATAGCTTTCTACACCACCTGGTTCAATTGTGTTATGTTTGGAAATGTTTACAACGTTACCCAGAGTTTCGACAGACTTACTAAACTAATGTTGTTGCGCACCGAATTGCAGCTAGCAGCAGGTTGCAAAGGTGGCTATCTGGAGATGCAGAAAATGATTCAATCACTTCCAAAAATTCATATTCAAATTGGTAGCTTTAATAGAGTTGGACGGACAACGATACCCATGTTTCTAAATTTTATTGTAACAAAGACTACCCGGGCAATCCTAATGTACTAATGTAGGGTAATATTTGTACGCAATAGCAGTAATTTAATATAATTTAATCTATGAAGCAAAATTAATATTTTGAAGAAATAACTGAAATTAATAAAAAAATATATAAAATCAGCAACATTTTGCTTTTAATCTAATATGGCAAACCTGATTCTGTATTAGGGTATACAAAGCAAAGATTCCATAAAAATCCATGATTTTCCCCTCATATTATAAAGATAACATATATTATAATAATATACACTTCTTTGCGGTTTTACGGAAGTTATTGGAGAATGAGATCGATAAAATCATTAGTTGATGGCCAACGAACTGACCGACATTGAAGAAATAAATTACTGCTGAATAAACTTTTAGTAAACTCTAAGTCAACCCATTAATGCTTCAAAATTACTGTTGACGGCGCACAATTACCAAAAGGAAGTTTACTCTGACGTTGAAATAAAAACAAATATTGTAATCGACTTTATATAGCACTTTTTGTATGGGATATTTTTTAGTATTAAAATATGGGTTCAATGGGGATAAAATCCACACTTATGAGTGGTTAAATCGCAATATACACCAAGCCATTAGGAATATCAAGTATCATAGCCCCAAGTGGTAATGGCCGGTATATTTAATTTACGTAATTCTCCATCGAGCACGATTGTGATGATGACTGTTTGTCTTCAAATTTTTGATTGTAGATAAACAATTAATTATTTTTAAATTTTATTCTGAGCGACTAGCTGGGGAGCTTACAGTTTTTGATATTTTGTGTTTACGTCAGACTACAGTCTACCGTTAGTATTCACAAAGCTGACAGCTTCGAATTAAGATCCATTTTGAACTGACGAGTTCCTAGTAAGGACCAAACAGTGCACTGTCTACAATTAATTGATGTTTGTAAATTTGATTGCTGTTTTCGAGTACTCATTGTTCACCCCCATTCATGTATTTGTTGTGGGTGATACAAATGTTTGGTCTTCGGTGATGTAGGATTACGTACATTGAAATTCGTGTAATTTCCAGGCTTGTTAAGGAACACGTTTCTATTCGCTGTAGGTATATTGCTCTGGGTATAACTTTTAATCGAAAGATTTTGTCAGTATATCGATAAATTACAACAACTCCAAAGGAATTGTCCATTAAAGTTCATACTGTATAACAAATGCATGGAGTAATAACGAAAATATATTAACAAGATAAAGTTTATATTAAAAGTGATGATTTGGAGTAAAAAGAACTATCTAAATTCCATCGCCATAGATTTTGCGGCTCGAAAACATATCCTCCCGTTTAAATTTGATATGTTGCAATGGAGCATCTCTAAGAAAACCTTTGCCATTATAAATTTTATTCCATTGTGCCTTGCATTTCTACACACGTGCTTCCAGGTAATAACACTACTGCAAACATTATTTTTCCAGGAATACTTCCGACTCAATCACTTCTCGTTCCACCTTCTAACCTTTGCGGGCTTTGTAATAACTACATATTGGGCTTACGTGATGCTCATTAATGTGGATATATTAGTTCTAGTATTCCGTGAGACGTTTGGGAATATTATGCCAGGTAATTTCAGAAAATAACCAACGGATGATTTCTCTAATAAAACACTTCGTGAATGTATACAGTCGGCGAAGGATCCCAAAGTACCAAAATCTGTACCTTCCAAATTGGTATTTGAACTTTAGGAACCCTCGTCGATGATATACAGCTTTTATACCAGACAATGATACCATTTTCAATACTTTATTTAGACCTGCAATCTAAATACCACCACAAACTATCAAGGATGGCTGAGTTTAGAGAACTATTTTTACAAACCTCTTCCATTATCATGGTCATCGGGGAAATACAATTTTTTGTGATGTACGTGTACGACCGACATCGAATCCATATGTTCTTTTACTACGTCCCGGAGCGCTACAAAAACAATTTGACATTTATCGCGTCGCTTGTGCCGGAAGCAATTACCCTAACTCATTGTATAGTAGTTGCGTATTTTATATTATTTTTCTATGTTTCTGTGTTCCTAAATTGTGAATATTACTTAGAAGCTCAAATTCAAAGACTAGGGTGAGTCTAAAACTTTTATTTCAATCACACTATATTTCATATTTCGGTTTATAAATAACATTAGTACAAAAATCAAAGTTGAATGTAATATTATAGATTGTAATAATGCATTACATTGAATATGTAAGTATATCGTCGGCGAAGGATCTGAAAGTACCAACTGCACTCGTGGCTAATATCTTAATTTACCAAAAGCCTCTTTACACTAATTGCTAAACATACCAAAAGTCAGAACTCCACGCTTAAACATTTGTGGTACTTTTTGACTTTAGAATTTTGAACGTTCCCGCGTTGGTATATTAAGACATTGGCACGTGGTGCAGTTGGTACTTTCAGATCCTTCGCCGACGATATGTGTAATAATAGAAACAATAATACGTACATATATTTTAAAACGGTAGTCCATGTTTAAAATATTTTTCAAAAATGTATCATCATGATTAATGATTGCAGACGTTCAAAGAGGCCTTCCGTTTACCTAATTCGAAATCTACACAAAACTTGCCGAAGATTTCTAATGTACATCACGCTCTTCAACCAACTGAATCGAACTATCATTTCCTCCTGGCAAGCTTTTGCATTCATCTGTCCCATGGTCCTGCTCACATTCGGAATACACTCCGAACCTATGGTTTCCTTCTTCAATATTTTTATAGCTTTTTACACCACGTGGTTCAATTGTGTTATGTTTGGAAATGTTTACAACGTTACTCAGAGTTTCAACAGACTTACTAAATTAATGTTGTTGCACACCGAGCTGCAGATAGCATCACGTCGCAAATGTAACTACTTAGAAATACAGAAAATGGTTCGGTCACTGCCAAAAGTTTATATCCAAATCGGAGGCTTTAGTCGAGTTGGACGTACAACGATACCCATGATTCTTAATTTTATGGTATCGAAGACTACTCGAGCAATCCTAATGTACTAATGGAGTTATACATGGTAGCAAATTAATTCTTTAGCATTTCAATAGTTTAACAATAATGTAAAAGCAATGAAGCTGCTGGTCGAAAATATTCCCGCTCTGTTTAACGATTCTCCGTTCATTTTACGTGAAGACAAAGTGTTCAGGAATAATAAAGTAACCTCTCTTGGTATAAGCAAAGCAATAGCGTCCATTTTGTAAGTTACCAAGAGTGATCGCGCAGTCGAAGACGTGATGAATGATCAAATTTAACCACTTTCCTGATTCTTTACATTCTGGAGTGTAAATTGTGGCAGCTTAACCTGTCATTGAAAAGTTCCAGGTGTATTGTGGAATTAGGAATAAATCGTTAAATTTTATTAATACGATACTTCAGTATTAATATATTATTTTAATACTTTATTGTAATAAATAGTATATAATGATGTTATTCAACAAATCAATTCAATAGTTAACAATTACTCAATGATTGGTAACAATTTTAAGTTTATATTCCTTGAGCCTCGCTTATCCTTATCCAAACATTTATTTACAATTAGCAAGTACGTATAGTATGAATACAATATATATGTATATACTCTATTGGTTCGAATAAATATAAAATGATGAGCAAAAATATTTCATATGTACATACGTATATATATATAGCATTTACGATTATGGCCATCGTACAGGGGTTTGAAATTGTTAGACAGCAAAGCAGTCACTTGAAATTATCAATTCAAATTTAAAATGTTTATTCGTCGTGTCTTTTATCATTAGAGCACACAATTGTGGGTATTTAATAAGATCTTGTGACAATGAAATAAAAGTATTCCTTTTCAAACAACCATACTAAATTGTTTATTAACAATAATGACAATAATTTGACATAACTAAAAAATTCACTCATACTTGTGAATTCAACTACATCTTCGTATCAATACCAAATTTAAAATTAAAACTAAAGACCTTTTGCTAAGTAAATGAATACGTTTTTATGGTAGAGATCACCCAAAATTAAATTAAATTAATCTCATCAAAATTTTTTGCTAATATTTCTTTACAATAACGAATCTATAAAAAACGTTACAGATAGACACGTGGTTTTCAGTGTAGCATTGTAAGTTTCACCGATAGGAAACTACGCGGATTATTTCCACTAATTATAGCTAATCCAATACAATTATAAATAGAGCCCGAAAATATATCCTACTAGCCCTACATTCAATTTACTTTTAAATGTAAACTTACTCTAACTCTAATGCCTTTTAAGTGCTGGCCACTCACAATTATCAATAGGAAATAGACAATCACGTTGAGAATGCAAACAGATTTAAAATCGTCTAGGTCAACAAATTAATTTGTGCCTTTGTATGAAAGATATTCCATTGTAACAAAATATGAACAATTCCTCTAAAGGTAAAATTCATAACCTTGTACATATGTACATCTAATGATCTCGTCAGTCTGTGTACCCAAAGCTGCTGATAATCAATCTTTGTGTCTTTGGTGATTTAATATTCAGAAAAGACGAGATAATTAGCAATTACAGCAATAGCATCCAGCCATCATAACAATATTTTTTTCTAATAAAATAATTGCAGAAATAATACTCAAATTTCTATTTTTATTATCTACTGCAAATTCAACAGTAATCTCGTCGTTTTCCATACATATGAATTTATTTACACATGAGCTCTCTCTTTAAAAGAATTCCTTTAAACAAGACTAATTTTTCTTATTAATAGTGGTCTCTTATTTCGAGAGTCTAATACTCGTAATTCCTCTGCTTGATATGAACTATGTATTCTGACCCCGTATCCTGACATTCTGTACCTGAATTATTTCCGTCAGACTACTTACAAAAACCCAAAGTTCAAAAACTCTGTCAATGATGTTTGTCTCAAAGCAAAATAACATCGGTAGAAGTAACTACCGAAATATGTATAACTGTATTAATACCATAATGCTAACTAATAAAAGGAACGTGTTGAATACCACGGCCATGGATTTTGCAACACGAAAACATATACTTCCGTTTAAATTCGATGTACAGCAATGTCGCATTTTCAAGAAAAGCGTGTCCATCATAAATTACATTCCATTGTGCTTAGCCTTTCTACACTCGTGTTTCCAAGTCATTACACTGCTGCAAACGATTTGCTTTCAGAAATACTTTCGACTCAATCATTTTTCGTTCCACCTCCTAACTTCCTCGGTTTATGTGTTAACAACATACTGGGCTTACTTGTTACTCTACAGTGCGGATACAATAGTTTTGGTTTTCAATGAGGCGTTTGGAAATATGACACAAGTTATATACAAAAAAGAATGAAATATTTCTTAAATAAATCCTGTACATGTATATACATATAAGTTTAGCACGGGTACGTACATATGCATGAGCTAATAATTAAATTTATACTACTTCTAGCCCTGCATTCTAAATCCTACTACAAACTATCATGGATGTCTAAGTTTAGAGAGATATTTTTACAAGTCTTTGCTATTATTATGGTCATTGGGGAAATACTTTTTTTTTGTGATGTACGTGTACGACCGGCATCGAATCCATCTGTTCTTTTACTTCGTCCCGGAGCGCTACAAAAACAATTTAACATTTATCGCGACGCTTTTGCCAGAAGCAATTACCCTAACTCATTGTATAGTTGTTGGGTATTTTATCGTGTTTTTCTACGTTTCAGTGTTTCTGTACGGTGAATACTCCTTGCATGTTTGCATTAAAAGGCTGCGGTGAGTTTAGAATTATTTTCGTTGTCACACTGTTGGAATTTAAAATGTTGATGTACATATGCACATATCACTACTTGAGGTGCAAGGTGAGTGATCTCCATTTTTCGTAAATGCAAGATGGGTTATCGACAGTCATTTTGCTGCAAAGTGAGTCAACGCATTTAAAAAACTAGAAATCTAAACTTTAGTTATAAAGCATGGAAAATGATTATATGTAGTTAATAAAAATGCCGTTAGAATTGTTGGACTTAACCCATCTTGCCTTTAAGAAAAATGGAGATAACCCCCCGTTTCACCCCAAGTAGCGTTATATTAAATTATATTTCACGCGAGAATATTCACCTCATCATGATTGATAGTTATATTTGTAAAGTTAACTTTATTTGATTTTATTATTTAACTTTAACAGAAGGTCAAAGAAGCCCTCCGTTCAGCTTATTCACACTCTGTACAAAACTTGTCGAAAATTTCAGCTGTACATAACATTCTTTAATCAAATTAATCAATCCATCATTTCCTCCTGGCAAGCTTTTGCATTCATCGGCCCCATGGTTTTCCTGACATTCGGATTACATTACTTGCACTCCGAACCTATGATTTCCATCTTTAATATTTTCGTGGCTTTTTGCAGCACATGGTTCAATTGTGTTATGTTTGGAAATGTTTATAACGTTACTCGGAGTTTCAACAAACTTACTGAATTAATGTTGCATCATACGAAATTGAAGTTAGCAACGTGCTGCAAAAAAGACTACCTGGAGATGCAGAAAATGATTCAATCACTGCCAAAAGTTTATATCCAAATTGGAGGTTTTAATCGAGTTGGACGGACAACGATACCCATCTTTCTAAATTTTATTGTATCAAAGACTACTCGAGCCATCATCATGGCAGGATAAAACAAGATTCAACTAGTAAAATATAAAGTTCTACTGTTTTAATATTCAAAACATTTCTATATGGTTGTAATGGCCATTGGCTGGATATCGACTTTAACAAAGTTCTTTTTTTATTCAAAACATTTCTAGACGCTCACCTTTCTTTACTAATAATGACAATCATTTGCCATAAATTTATTATTAAAAAATGATTTATTTAAACTTCAACTGTAGTCACTAATACAATTCTTACAATTTTCCAGCAATAAACAATTAAAAATAAAGTCTATGTTCATGCTCCCTTAACGAAAATAAGAGTTTCCTGTGAGTTGTCTTATATGCTTTTTAAAATGATTTCTTTCTGCACAAGTGTTTACTACATTAATAAGGTTTCTAGGAAACTACGAACATGATTTCCAATAAGTATTCAGTAGAATTGCATAAATGAATAATAAAGTCCGGAAATAAATAATAAGGTGACATTAACAGCTGAATTGACTTTTAAAAGTAAACCTACTAATGGTTAATGTGCTAGTTACACCCGTATTTCAATAGGAAATAGACAATCACGTTGAGAAGCAAACAATATTAAAATCGTAAGCTTTCAAACAATTATTTACAGATAGTTCCTTATTGTATGAAATATATTTCAGTTCAAAAATATGAATTCCTTTCAATGGTAAGATCCGTATGTTGTGGTAGAGACAACTATAAAGTAATCTCCACGTGTACCCCGCCACTCATAATAATAAATTGTTCGGTGATTGAATATTCAGAAAAGATAAGATACAAACAATTATAGCAATAATTGCCACCGATCATAGTAATGACCCTTTTCTAATCAAATAATTGCCGAAATAATACACAAATACAATCCGTTTTTATCACTTTACAACTTACCGAAATGCACAGCAATTTAGACTTTTCGGACCGCAAACAAGCTCTTATAAGTAGAATTCCCTCAGGGAAACTTTTATTAGCGCACGCATAACCTGTCTCCAGTATCGTCACAGAAATTATTTTAGGTAAAATCCGTAGGTGCAAAGTTGCTGTCAGTGACGCTTTGTATTTCAAAGAAAAAAACATATTACAACAAGTAGCTACCGAAAATATTAACAAATGTATTTATACAAAATGCTCTCTAGTAAAAAGAACATTTTGAACACCATCGCCATAAATTTTGCGACGCAGAAGCATATCCTTCCATTTAAATTTGATGCACTGCAATGGCGCATCTTTACGAAAAACCTTTCCATCATAAACTACGTCCCATTGTGCTTAGCATTTCTACACTCGTGTTTCCTATTTATAACATTGTTGCAAACGATATGTATTCAGAAATATTTTCGACTTAGTCATTTTTCGTTCCACTTGACAAGCTCTTCGGGTTATATGATCACAACGTATTGGGCTTACTTGCTACTCTGTAATGTGGATAGTGTAGTTTTGGTTTTCAACGAGACTTTCGAAAATTTGATCGAAGGTACATGAAAAAAAGAATGAAATATTTCTCAAATAAAACCTTGTATATACATATCGTCTTTGGAGATGCAAAGTGGGCTATCTCCATATGTGAACCTTATTGCAAGATGAGATATCCACTATCAATTCAGTAAAAGTCGGAATATCCTTCCGTTTAAATTGCAATAAAACCTGAAAACGAAGGGACCTTGTATATGTATAAAATTTCAATCGCTAGGTAATTGTAAATTATAGTGGTGTTATCCCACACCTTGCACTTAAAAGGATGGTGACTGTTCCAGTTTGCAACTAGATATACATGGAGATAGCCCACTTTAATCTCAACCGATGTGATTTGGTTTATTTTATTTGGGTACATATGCGTGAACTAATAATATTATATTAACTATACTTTTAGCCCTGAAATTTAAATCCCACCACCAACTCTCATGGATGTCCAAGTTTCGAGAGATATTTTTACAAGTATTTGCGCTTATCATCGTTGTCGCGCAAATGCAGTTTTTTGTGATGTACGTGTACGACCGACATCGAATCCATATGTTATTTTACTACATCCCGGAGCGCTACAAAAACAATTTAACGTTTATTGCGTCGCTTTTACCGGAAGCTGTTACCTTAACCCATTGTGTAGTTGTTGCGTATTTTATAATATTTTTCTACGTTTCAGTTTTTTTGCGTTGTGAATACTTCTTGGATGTTCAGATTAAAAGTTTGCGGTCAGTATAGACTAAATTAAATAAATTACTAATAGGCAGATGGCGAAACTCACGCAAAAATTATAACTTAACTTAAAATTACACTTATCTACTTTAAACTTATCTCCCTAGCAACGTTCAAGATATTGATTGTTGTTGTCATTGCGAATCTTTGTTATTGCTTTCTATGGCTGCATGCTGCATTTCAAAGGCTGCTAGGTGATTGGCTGCGGCGCAAGAGATTCAAAATTTGAATTGGAAGCGCGCGCTAAATTATAACTTGCGTTGAAAGTTGAACGCAACATAAAATTATAATTTTACGTCAGATTGTTGTTTCTTTGGTTACGTATACTTACATTTTAAGTAAAGTAGGAGGAGTTTCCGTAAAATTATAAGTTACGTTATAAGTAAAAGGAAGGTTTTACGTGAGCTTCGCAATATGTCTAATATTACGCATAGTTAACAATAATTAAAATGACAATAGTCAATATTTATTTGCAGAGAATTTTAATTGCCTACAGGATATTCTACGCATATGTGCAATGTTTAATGTAATAGTGTTATTAATGTTTACAGAAAATCAAAAAAGCCTCCAATTCAACTAATTCGAAGTCTATACAAAACTTGCCGAAGATTTCAGTTGTACATAGCGCTCGTTAATAAATTGAATCAGACCATCATTTCCTCCTGGCAAGCTTTTGTGTGCATCTGTCCCATGGTTCTGCTCACACTCGGAATACATTACTTACACTCCGAACCTATGGTCTCTTTCTTTAATATCTTTATAGCTTTTTACACCACGTGGTTCAATTGCGTAATGTTTGGAAATGCCTACAACGTTACCCAAAGTTTCAACAAACTTACTAAACTAATGTTGCTTCATATGGAATTGAAGTTAGCAACGTGCTACAAAAAAGACTACCTAGAGATGCATAAAATGATTCAATCACTACCAAAAATGTATATCCGCATCGGAGGTTTTCATCGAGTTGGACGGACAACGATACCCATTTTTCTAAATTTTGTTGTATCAAAGACTACACGAGCAATCCTGATGTACTAGACTAATGGAAGTGTAATACAATGTTGCACAATAGTTACTTAATATTCTACTGTTTTTAATAGCACCCCCATATTCTCACTGAAATCTTTGTCTGCGCTACCACCATGGTTTAAATCTGTGACAAATATAACGACCAATCAGCGCATTGCAGTATATGTATGCATGACTATAGGCATCCTCTCTGTCATGGGGTACTACAGTCAGCAAGATATATCAATTTAAAATATTTTTTGATATTTTGACTCGCTTATTTCTTCTTTGGACAACTCCCAGGAAGTTATTTATATTTTGCTACCGAAAGCTCACGAGAAATAAATAAAGCTTTTCAAATTGTTCCACGTATCAACCAATTGAGAAATGGATAATTATTTATATTTTAATTATGGTTTACGGGTGTATTATTAAAAATAATTTCTATATAAATTTTCACCCTACATACTATATACAGTACATAACAGGAGTAGCTTCGAATAAACTAACCTCAATACGAGATAATTGGCTTTTAATTTTGCTTCAAATTTTAGAACTTTTAATTTCTGACTATTTTCTAATTTATTCCTTATTTCCTCATAAACAAATTTACTTTGAAAATTTCGCTTCTTCATGGCATTTTCATTACTTGGACAGTGAAGCCTAAGCATTTAGCTATTGCCAATAAAAGTAATACAAAATCTTCATCGTATGAATAATCTTAGTTCTTATCTTTATTTCTGGGATATTCAGATTTTACGAACTTACGAAGTATTTTAGTTTTCATTACTTCTGCAATTGGACGGATAAATCTAAAATAATCGCCTTGATGATTCAGTTATTTACAACTAAATAGAAAATCATTACGTATAACTAGCAACGGCAAAGCTGATTGGAAAATAATTTCTATTTGGACAGAAAAACAGTTGCATGCTTTGAATTTGAATTTGAAACAAAATGAGTTTTAGTCAGCAAAACAAAGCTATTTTCGTCATATAAAATTTAAATGTTAATCAACGCGGACATTATTACAGTTTCCAGGCTTGTGGCTATTAATAATAAAAACTCGTTATTACAAAAACATTTTAAGGTTTACCGAAGGAACTATTGAAAGTGCGCGAATCAATACGGATAGCTATTGGGAGCAATTAAGGGATACGATACGAGAGATATTGCTTTATCAATCACCGATGCATGGCATACTCATTATTCCTTATCTCAAGGATGATATTTCCGGTTTAATTACAAAATTGTCGTACGAAACGTTTATACGGTAGAACATTCCGTTTAATAATTCCTAAAATTGTTTGAGGAATTGAATATACATACACAATAATTTAATTATTGGTCTATTTTCTTACGCTCACAAATTCTTTGATTTGAACAAGATTATTGAATTTCCTGTTGTTTTCATTTTTCAGTGAAAAATATTTGCCCATCACTGTGCTTAGGACGATTTAGCTTAGGTTGTGCACAAAAGCTTGACTAATAAAGACGCCATAAAACGACGACCTCTAAAATTATTTTAAAATAATTAGAAATAACAACTAATATGCTATTTATTGGAAAAAACACTTTGAACAACGCTGCCATTGATTTGGCTACCAGACAAAACATTTTACCATTTAATTTTGATTCAGAAACCTGGCGGATTTCTAAGAAAAATCTTTCAGCAAGAAATTACTTGACATTAAGTTTAGCACTATTACACTCGTGTTTTCTTGTAATTACACTGCTGCAAACAATATTTTTTTGGGAATATTTTCAGCTTAATAATTTTTCATTGCATTTGGTAATGACAGTTACGTATTCTTTCTCTACGCACTGGAATTTTATGAACTTCTTCAATATAGACACTCTTGTTCTTATTTTTAATGAGACTTTTGGGGATATGATAAAAGGTGAGAGTAATTAAATTACAACAAATTAAATTTTATAGTCAACATTTTAAATATAAGTATATTTCCTCGTTTATATTTTAAGATCCCCAAGTGCTTCGCGTGCATCGATCTACAGACTCGGCGACGCGCGAAGCACGTCGCCCCCCACTCGACCTAAGCTTGGTGGGACCCCCTTGCCGCCTTCCCGCCACAATTAATGTTCAAACTGTTTTAATAAAATTAAAATCTGCTTAAGTAGCTTAGTAAAATCTTAGTAGATTCCGGGGATTACTTACGGTGGAAATAGGGCGATATTATTTACGTTGGAAATTCAGAAATATTATTTTTGGCGGGAATTTGGCAATATTTTCAAGGGTTTGAGTAGGTCAAAATGGATCAAGCGGGACGGATGTACGTCACAATATAAGGTTTTATAATTTGATTTAAGATGACGAGATTTTTTATTTTATTTAATTTTTTAGATTCCTGTTTTAAACACTGCCGGCGTTCCAAGATGTCCGCTTTTCGGGAGTTTTTGCTCTCTCTGTTTTCAGTTATCATGGCGATGGCAGAAATAGAATATTTATTGATGTACGCGTATGACCGAAATAGAATTCACTTGCTGTTTTATTATTTTCCGGAGGATTACCAAAATAATTCAACCTTTATAATTTCACTTTTTCTGGAAGCAATTACCCTTACACCGGCTATTGTTACGGGATACTTCACTATATTTTTTATAATATCCGTATTTCTTCACAGTGAGCAATACATGGAATATCAACTGAAGAAGCTCAGGTGAGATACTAGAGTAAGAAATAGTTACTAATCAGCATTCTGCATTTATTGTTTATTGCATTTATTATCATCGCATTCCAGAAGTCCAAAGAAGCCATCTATCCAACTGATTCGTGAAATTTACAAAACTTGCCGAAGGTTCCAAATGTACATTATTCTATTTAATAACATGCACGAATCAATTGTGTCTACTTGGCAAGCCTTTGCTTACACTTGCCCGATGATTTTTCTGACATTCGGAATCCATTTTGTACACTCGGACCCCATGATATCTTTCTGTAATATTTTCGTCGCCTTTTACAGCACGTGGTTCAACTGCTTTATGTTCGGGAATGTTTACAAAGTCACAGAGAGTTTCAGCAAGTTGACTAGAGAAATACTATTGCACACGGAGTTTCAGATCGCCCGTAATTGCAAGAACCGAGATTACCTGGAGGTGCAGAAAATGATGCGGTCGGTGCCAAAAATATTTGTTAAAGTTGGAGGCTTCCAACGTATTGGGCGGAGAACGATGCCAATGTTTTTGAGTTTTGTTATATCGAAGACTAGTCGTGCTGTAATTATGACAACATAGGATTATTTAATATTTTAAAGAGTTTTGAAAAATGAATAAAATCATGATCTAAATCAAAATTATATACCATGCTTTTTTGAAATATTTTTTGAATTAAACATTTTTGTAGTGCTTCAAGAATTTTGTGGTGATTTTATGACTTTACTGGTGATTAATTAATTTACTAGTAATTCAGAAATTTACTGGCAAATTAAAGAATTTACCGGTAATTGAAAAACTTACTGGTCATTCATGAATTTACGGGAGTTTTAAATACATTCCTTATGCTAACCATAACCATAATAAAAGTTAATGAAAAGTAGTGGCTATTCGTATAAAAATATATTTGTTTTCATGTAGTTTTTCCTACGCACCAAGGCATTCCCTAGTTATTAGCTAGCAATACGTTAGTGGAACCAATAAATATTAAATTAGCTTCATTTGCATTTGAAAATCGCAATCACGAACTAGAACTATGTACAGACAACAAATTAGAATTTGATCGCAAGTATGTAGACAAGTTTTAGTGTTGATGCAATTTTTATATTTCTTGCTCAATTGTTTATTGTAAATCTTTATCTAGTCATTATAATAGCGCGACTAGTTTTCGATACAACAAAATTTAAAAACATTGGTATCATTGTCCGTCCGATTCGATGAAATCCTCCTACTTTGATAAAGATTTTTGGCAACGACTGAACCATTTTTTCCAGCTCCAGGTATCCATTGATGTCCCCGCATGGAAGATGTAATTTCAATTTAGTGTGCAACAACATTCCTTGTGTAATCTTGCGAAAGTCTTGAGTAACGCTGTGGACGTTTCCAAACATAAGGCAGTTGACCCAAGTGCTAAAAAATGCGATGAAGATATTAAACATAGAAATCATTGGTTCTGTGTGTAAATAACGAATTCCTAAGGTCAGCAACACTATCGGGCCGATAAAGGCAAATACTTGAAAAGACGAGTTAATGCTTTCGTTGATTTTATTATACAACACCATATACAGTTGAAACTGTCGACATGTTTTGTAGAGATTGCGAAGAAGTTGAATGGATGGCTCTTTTGACATTCTGTTTAACAAATCAAATTCTGTAAAAAATCATTCCAAAAACGAGGTTGTAATGTTAATCTAAACGTAAGATACTGATTCAAAGTTTTTGTACTTCACCTCAATCGCTTAAGTTGTCGATCCATGTGCAGTTCTGAGCGCAAAAAAACAGATATTTGGACAAAGACAATAAAGTACCCTACAACAATCATGTTGGTTAGTGGTATTGATTCCAAACATAGCGAAAATAAGAAGGTATAATTGTTTTTCAAGTCCTTCGGGAAGTAGTAGAAGAGAAGATGGATTCTGTTTCGATCATAAGCGTGCATTGAAAGGCCTTCTAACACCCCAACGGCAAACATGACTGGACTGGTGGTTAGAAATAGTTCTCGATATGCAGTCATCCTTGACATTTGGCAGGATTTAATCTGATTTTCTAAAACAATATTCGGGAAGGTTATCTACTCTCACTGTGTATTATTAACCATGAATGCATGTAAAAACTCTTTATAACGGCACCATATGAAGCTTCAGAATTTGACCGTTAAAAAGAAGTGCTCTTATAAACGTCAAAATTTCCATATAAATGTACATAATTCTAGGGCAAAAAAACTACTCCCAATATAGGGAGTCTGCTCCTATAGGGAGGGCCGTTATACAGTGTCTCCACTTTATA
The DNA here is from genome assembly GCA_034696945.1 of Lipothrix lubbocki. Taxonomy (NCBI): domain Eukaryota; kingdom Metazoa; phylum Arthropoda; class Collembola; order Symphypleona; family Sminthuridae; genus Lipothrix; species Lipothrix lubbocki. The sequence continues at coordinate 17,655 of JAQGAK010002448.1, forward strand.
TTTTTTTCTTTTGGAAAGTAAACTGTAATCCGCCTACCTGTAATCATATTCTGAAACGTCTCTCTGAAGATCAAAACCCACGTGCTGGTGTCTGAGAGCAGCATATACATCCAGTGCGTGGACAGCAAAGAAATGGCTGTAGTGGCCAAGTGAAATGAAAAATGACTGAGGTTGAAATACTGGTGGAAAAATATTGTTTGTAGCAATGTCAATGTCAGGAAGCACGAGTGAATGCTTAATAAACACAATGAAAAGTAATTCCTTATGGAAAGGTTTTGTTTGGAAAGATTCCCGTGCTGTGGATCAAATTTAAATGGTAAAATGTGCTTCCTTGTTGTTAAGTCAATTGCGATTCTGTTTAAAACATGTTTTCTCGTGGTAAACATAGTTTCTAATTTACTGCGATACGAAATTTTGTAAAAACACGTTACTAGCACGCATTTAATGTCATTGCGCAAGTGACGACACTGCACTTATAAAAATTGTGGATAAGCATTAATTTGCAAATAGCATGCTGCGTGAATTTACCCGAAAATTTAATAAATTGCGTCGTTCTAGCGGATTTGTAATGTTAGATATTTTAATCAGAAACAGGATATGATTTTTAATACGTTTACGTTGGACTGTGCTCAAATTGCTAAATGTGGAACGAATGCTTGAACAACCAAAATTTTACTGCTGCCGGATGTCCAGAAATAATTTATTGATCGTTATATAATTGTCTTATATATAAGACTACTATATAGCGAACAATAAATTATAATATATATATTAGTTAATGGTCCATGCAGGTTATTATAAATTTAAGTTGCCTCGTGCTATTGGGTAACGCTATATACGATAATGAAAATATTCAACACTAATGTCCCGATATTCAAATATTAGCTATTTGTAAATTGGAATTATGTATTGAACCAGTAATCACCGTCAAGAGTTTTGGAATATATAATGTTCAAAATCACAATTGATTTCCCATTTTTGGCAGCCAAAACACAGTCATACATTTTGAGCTTTTTCCATTCCTTAAATATTAAAATTAACTAATCATTCCTATCCTGAATTATTCAACTCTTAAATAACACTTTATAATTTATTTAGTTTGCATTGGCTCGTGGCCAGCATAGTCTAACCAATTTCGTATTTTTCAAAACTAAATTACTGAAAGGAAATGTTTGGCAGCAAACAATACGTTTTGACGTTGGGGCTAACACTGCGTTTGGCTGTTTAACTGAAAGACACCAACGGTGTCATTTCCCTTTGATAAAGTATATACACTAATTAATTATGTGAATAAAACTGCTTATTAATTACAAATTAACCACGTAAGCCAAGCAAAAATAGATATAAATTATATATGCTATTATTATTTTATTGTTATTATTACTATTTTATATGTAAGATTTTGATTCCATATTTTTCAATAAACAATGCTTCGTCGTTAATAATGGCATCGTGTTATAAATACAGCGATAAATCTTTTTAATCACATAATTAAGGTGAAAGTAATAGACAATATTAAACACTACCTCATTGAAGTGCTGAAAATGACCTATTCATAACGTTTGTAGTTAAACCGCTATATTAAAACTACTGATGACATTAATTAGGCATATTAACGAGAAAACTTTTATTCCTGCAACTCAACTCTGAAAGTACAACTGAAAGGTCAAGTTACAGGGGTGTTAGCGATTACGGGTGAAAACCATAATCGATATGATCTAACCGAAGCCACTAAAAATAGAAACTTCTACAATAATTTTTATTCAGTGTATGGAGAATAAAGGGAAATTAGTGACGCAAAAATCAGAAGATAGTGGAAACAAGTTTTTTCTTGGAAGGAAAATCGACTTTCTTGATCATTATCAATAACAAAACAACAACAAACTCGACTATCGTTACATCCTATAGTAACCCTTTTTTTGCATCTGCGGTTTACCCAACTATAGAAGCTTGCACACACGTATGTAATACCCCGTTATTTGTAAGCATATCATCGATGGAGATGCAAAGTGGGCCATCTAATGAAATTTGAAAAACAAAAGCTCCCTCCGTTTTCAGATTTTAATGCAATTTAAACCTGATATCCTAAAATGCACTGAATTAAAGTGAATATTTGATCTTGCAATGGAGGTTCACATGGAGATAGCCCAGTGTGCGTCTCCAACGACGACAGGTAGTGTAGTGATTCAATTCAGACGGGGGTGGACAGTTGTCAGTTTAAATACCCGTAGGTTCCAACCTGCAGGTGAGTATAAGTAGATCCCACGCGGGCGTTTATCAGCATTGGTCTAAGGTTTTCAACAGAATTTCCACAGAAAAAAGAGGTCCTCATTATAGTCGCGTTCGAGCTGGCAGAAGAGTCAATATTGAGTTGAAGCATAAATAAAATAATATTAAGAGCATACAATTTATGAACATCATTATTTAAGTCTGGAATTCACAAGTAACTTACCTCGTTTATTTACCATTGCCAAGACATATTTTTCGGTAGAAACGCTAGAATATTTTCCCTTTCTAATACATGCATCTGACCTTTCCGTAACTTTCCAAAGCAGCAGCGGGATTTGGCTTGCCCTATAGATTCGCGCTACTAACGACAATGAAAGCAAATGCCATGCATTTAAACGACATAGTCAGTTTTATATTTGAATATTTGTGAAAACATTTGTGGCCGT
>JAQGAK010002449.1:0-20325 GCA_034696945.1 Lipothrix lubbocki
TACCAAAATCAGTCTCTTATATAGGAATTCTCTTATAGAGAGAGCTAGTAAGCATAAAAATATATATATATAATGCGGGCAAAAAGGATCTCTTACAGAGAGAGTTCTCGTATATGGAGATCTCTTATAGCGAGAGTCCGGTGTATATCGAACATTTCTTATTTTAAGCAACATTGCTTAAGGGCAATAATCTATTTGTGTTTTGTTTTTGTGACGAGAAAAGTTTGCTTGTAAAGGATATTTTGCAGAGTTACAAGTTGAAGGATGTATGACAGTGTTGAGTAAATGTCAATGCTAAATATGTAAATGCATTCGAATAACGTACAGGGAATACATTACAATGTTAAATATACGAAAGATTATACCAAGATCTGTATAATATAATAGAAGTCAATGCTGAGTAAATTACAGTTTTAAGTATACGACAATGCTCAACAAATAGGCCAAAACTCCAGATGGAAAAGAGTTCACAATGTAATGTATACAGCAATGTTAATCAAACGGCAAATTTGTATATATACTCAATGCTTAAGAAGATAAGGTAAAATAAATGCAAGCTCCCCTCATGTGTACACAATACACACAAAATACATACGCAATGTTAATCAAATGGCAGAGCAACATAGTTGACCTAAAAGCAAGCACCTTCCTCCTGCCTCCAAACTTGTGAAGGTACTTGTCCGCAATGAATTCCTATTTGGGCTCGGCAACTCCACACTCTCACAACTCCCAGACGTCACATCATTGACTTGATTACATGCGTTCCTCTTATTAATCCCTGTTAGCAATTCTCTGAATCCTCTTTCAACGAAACTATCGCACATACACACACAAATGCTATTTCAAGCCGGAACGGCCACAACATTGATAATGTAATCAATTGTAAATCTACAAGAAACTTGACTCCAGAAATAATTTTTTGCTCCAGTTTTTTCCAATTTTTACGTCCATCACCATATGTATGTATGTACATATATACGGCACCCCTCCCATTGCAGAAGTTGATTGTTCAGCTTTTACATAAAGGTAAAACTATCTACCTGTGTTGGAATGGAATGTAATAATGAAGGAGCTCAGAGAGAGCAAATTAGGATTTTTTCCAAATTGACATCTCCTTTTTATGACATCGAGTCCACACACAGGGCTATACGGAAAAAATCTGGAGATTTTTGGGGATGCAAATGATCCAAAGCCCAATGTACAATGTATCCCTTTGCCTATACAATGTCCCACATGGAAATTTTTAGGTATAAAAGGACGCCATTTTCAGGCTGTGAGTATCATTCACTTTCCAGCAACAATTCCTAGATTGTCCGACCAACAATCCCAAAAATCCTATCAACATGAAATTCTTGGTAGGAAAAATTATATTATTAAGAAATTAATTTAGCCCAATTTAGTTTTAGTGTTTTATTTCATAGGAATTTAAACTTGGGACCTTTTTACCTTAAAATTTCTGCAAAATTGTGACAATTCGGGAAAATTGGGGCATTGTGAGACAGAGGAATTTTGAGGATTCTTTTGTAATATTTAAAAAAGAAAGAAATTTTCTAAATTATTTAAATTATTTTTGAATATTAACACGCGTAGAATGCGAGAGAAATATTAATTCTGAAAAATAATAAATTTTAAAGTTATAAGCGTCAAATTTGCCGTGTTAGAAAGTTAAAATTATGGGCGTAATAGTGATTTACGTGGGAGCAGCAAAATTGTAATTCGCATTGTCTTGGAGAAATCGAAATTTAGTATTTTTAAAGTTTTAAATAAAAAAATTATTTTAGTTTCTCGTCTGAGCAGCACGACTGTAATATGAAATAGGAATGGTTGCAATTGTGAAAACCCGAATTTTTTGACTAATTTTTATTAAAGTTAAATTAAGTTGACAAATAATTTCATAAAAAATAAATATTCAATTTTCATTAAAAATAATAGTGATGCTAAATCCAAATTTAATTTTCAGGCTGTCTTGCCCCTTTTGGCTGCTGCCGCTATGGCTGCTCCAGCCCCAGCTGGTTTGCTGGCTGGTGGTTTCCAAGGCGTTGCCTTGGCTTCCCCAGTCACTGTCACGCAACATGTTGCCGTCCCCGCCACCAAGACCGTCCACTTCGATGTCCGCAACGTTGTTACCGGTTTCAATACCAATATCATTAAGCCCGCCCTCCCAGCCCTCCCTCAACCAATTTTGCCCGCTGTCCAACAAGTCATCGCTGCCCCAGCCCCAGTCCAAGTTGTTGCTGATGCCCCAGCTGCTGTTGTTGCAGGTCAGATTTTTTTCCAAAATCAACAAAACCCCCAGGTACCCTCAATCCCCCAAATTCCAGGTGTGCCCTCCTTCCCCCAACCAGGTCAACCCGGTCAACAGCAACCACCAGCAGGTGGTCAAGCTGAGCAAAACCCTGATAATAGTAGCCCCCCTGTAAACCCCAATCCTATTCCACAATTGCCCGGTGCCCCTGCACCACCCCAAGTGCCCGATAACAATAACCCCCCTCAAATCCCCGGAGTGCCGGAAATCCCTAACCCCACCAACCAACCCCCACCACCCCAACCCACCTTCCCTGATAACAACACCCCTCAACAAATCCCCGGATTCCCATGGTTCCCCACTACCACGGCCAAGCCCGATGGAAATGCCCCCAATGACCCCGGCATGGCCACTTCTACTCAATCTCCATTCTCATTTCCACCAAATTTCCCCACATTCTCACCATTTGTTCTTGGCTCTAAATTATTAACAGAACCCGCCCCAGCTGCCCCCGCCCCAGTTGAGCCCGTCCAAGAAGTCGTAGCTTCTGATGATACCGTCGTCATTGAGTCCCGCTCTGCCCAACCTGCCCAAGTCGTTGCTGCTGCCCCAGCCGTCCAAACTTTCGCTGCCCCAGCTGTCCAAACCTTTGCTGCCCCAGCTGTCCAAACTTTCGCTGCCCCAGCTGTCCAAACTTTCGCTGCCCCAGTTGCCGTTGCCGCCCCAGCCGTCGGCCGCGTTGAAATCCAACGTGATGCTCCTCCATTCGACCAACTCGTCACCAAGGAACAAGTACGTTTATTATAATTTAACTAAATTGTTCAAAAAATTAAATATCTAGCTAATTAGCTATTTAAGTAAATAATTATTCAATACAAATTTTTGAAACAAAATCAACGAAAATATTTAAAATTCCCGCCAAAAATCAAAATATTGGAATGACAACGTTTTTATGTTTGACTTGATCAGGTTTTGGCCCCAGTCCGCACTCACACCCAAGTGACCCCACAAGTGACCCAAATCCAACCTGAGGTCACCGTCCGCAGAGTCATCCAAGAGGTTCCAGTTGCCACCCCAGTCGTCGCTGCCCCACAAGTTTTTGCCACCCAACAAGTCGTTGCTGCTCCACAAGTCTTGGCTGCTCAACAAGTCGTGTCCGCTCCTCAAGTCCTTTCCGCTGGTCCAGGTCTCGTTGCCACCCCATTCAATGGTGGATTCATCAACGGTGGATTCCCCGTCAACGGATTCAACGGTGGATTCGTCAACGGTGGTTTCGTCAACGGTGGAGCCGTCCGATTCGTCTAAATTCCACAGTGTTTAATAAATTCTATTGAGTATATATAAAGTATAAAGGTTGTTAATGTATTTTTACACCCAGTTCTCTCCTTCCCTTGTTTTGTATTTTGATCCTGAAGAATATTACGACTCTCTGTATATTTTCATGAGGCTTTACTCTGCTGATTTTTGGGATGAACATCTTTCCCCAAATAAAACAAATATTATGGCGTTCCTTGCGGGGAATGCAAATTAATATTTTGAAATAATTTTCTAAAATCTAAATTTTTGCATTTAATGTCAAGTATTTGGAAATAAAGAAAATTATTAGAGCAATTTTGTGTTGTGTACTACATTAGCATCATTTTATTGCCTTCGGAAGGAACCCTTTATGAAAAAAAATTGGAAATGTTGTAATTTTTACTCCCGTAAATGGCATGATGTGCTTTTATAGCGAGAAATACATATTAGGAGAATATGCGCTATAAAGAATCCTTTTGTTCACTAAACAAGGAATTTTTAAGTGATTTCTACATTACGTATTTTATTCAAATTTAAAAACTGTCACAGAGTTTTCAACTTTAATAATTTCACATCTGAAATCTTCGACGAATTTAATCGGACTCAATACAGACTTCAAATATCAGCACATTCATTACCACAGCCTGGCCATAAACAGCAGATTTGATTTTCATCGCAATCACTGTTGCTCAGGCATTGATCATAATACCAAAAGCAATCTATTGTTTCATAAGCTGCTCCTGGACAAATTTGGATACCCTTGCCCGTTCTCGGTTGATCTACATGTATCCAGAAGAATATTAAAAATCAAAGTGTATGCTTTTGCATTAGAGTTTAGTTACAGATAAGAATTAACAAATAATGATGAAATACCAAAAACCGCTGGTGTAGCCAAAGTCAACATCGCCAGTATAAGCAGCGCAGTGTAAAACGTCTTCATGGCTCTCAAAGTTTCAAAAATACTTCTCCAAGCCTTCAAAAATATTTCTCCAAGTCTTCAAGAGTATTTCTCCAAATCTTCAAGAGTATTTCTCCAAGTCTTCAAGAGTATTTCTCCAAGTCTTCAAAAATATTTCTCCAAGTCTTCAAAAATATTTCTCCAAGTCTTCAAAAATATTTCTCCAAGTCTTCAAAAATATTTTGAAGGAATTACAAAAACAGAAAATTTGTTTGGTGTGCTGAACAGCTTAACCACGTTTTCTTTTTTTTTTTAAATTATTTCAATAACATATGCATGTAATATTTTCAAATAAATACGTTCGTATACAAATCGGCTTTTATTCCACACAATTCTAATAAATCGAATTTAGCTCTGTTTTTGCATGTGAATCATTTAAAAGCGGATGTCGTTTTATATTAATTTACAGCAAGTAATTCCAGATGTGCGAATAATAAAACAAGGTTATGATTACTATTTATTATAACATGTGTTAAATTTATTGACGACAGTCCGCAGGTTTTGGCTTACCTGTGAATAATAGAATAAAATATAAATCAAGGACTTTGTCAAAAAATCCAATAGTTTACCATTGCTCAAAAACCTATGATTCACTGAACTCTCGCTATAGGAGAACGCTATAAATCACCAAAATCAGTCTTATATATAGGAATTATTTTATAGAGAGAGTTAGTATGTATATAACTATGCACGATATGCGGGACAAAGGGATCTCTTACAGAGAGAGAGTTCTCTTATATGGAGGTCTCTTATAGCGAGAGTCAGTGTAATACATATGAAACCTCATGAACTCACATTTTTTAATATTTATTCGAGATATTATTATAGAAATTGTATGTCTAACGTGTATGAATGAAAATAAATATATAAAATAAAACAAAATTAAAACTACTCATTTATGAGTTTTTTGTACATGAATAAATTTTAAAATTATATTTTTGTAATTTAATACTTGTAAAGAGAATGAACATAATAAATATTATCAATATTTCCATAAAGATTTTCATTAAATAACAGGATTTTTAAACACATCTTAAAGTATCAGCCACATGCAATAGAAATGCATCCGTAACCACAATTCTCATGACAGCAGCATTTTCGGGGTTCTTTGCAATCCAAGCACCCTTCACTTTCTGTACTGAACCTACGGCATTCAAAATTTTCATATCTGTATGCACTACAGGCGGCATGCTGAACTGAAAAAAACAATTTTTAGGAAATTTGTGTACGCGTGCAAGCTTCTGGATATTTTGTCCATACAAATATTAAATTATTATTAGACACATTCAATTGTACAACCTAGGTCGTGCTACGTATAGGGAAAACAGAGCTTACCTTTAGGACAGCTATTATTTTCTTCATATGCTACAACCGACAATATCGATGATGTGACTAGAAATAGCAGCAAAACAAATGTCTTCATGGTTTACTATGTGAAGAAATAATTACAAATCAACAATGAAAATATGTACAAATATCACCTATATTTAATGTCCTTTTATCAAAAAACAAATTCTGTTTCAAGTGTAACTCAACTATTGCAAATGTTTAAACTCGTTTAATCCCAGATATAAATTACACTGTTACACCTTCAGCTTCGGTTTTACAACTGGTTTCTCTTAGAAACTATCCAGAAGGGTAATTACTTAAACTGAAATGGACTTAGAATAGAAATCAGACATAATATTGTACCTATGTTTTAGAATTCCGTGCATAACAAATTATAATGCATAACGCAAATATATATTATAATATGGATATTTGTATATTACTGTGAACAGAATCTAACAATTATATTTTAAATGTTTATTTGCATTTATAAATTTGCCGTTATCATAGTATGCATTTGACAAATAAATTACAGCCTAAGGTTAAAACCAATGACAATATACATAAGTTCGCAAAACGGTTGTTTTTTATAACGGTTCATTTTAGCCGTGTCGTGCAAGCTTAATGGTAAATAATTGTTGTAATGAATGCATGTATTAAATAATTGTTGTTTGCAAATATTCATGACACCCCAGTAATCATGTTCAACATAGAAACAACTTGGTGAACCATATCTTGTGATTCACATGGGGACTACATATATAACCTACTTAAACTGAGACTAAATATGCAATGCTCTTTATTACTTCAATTGTATTGCAGTGCCTGCGTAGTTATACGTACAGCTTTGATTGTATTCCAAAGGCCCTCAAGGGTTATTCTGATTTCAACTTACCCAACATGCTTACAATGCACTAAAAATTGTTTTCAATGGAAACTTCACGCACGCAACACATCGAAAATGCATCAAAAGTTTTGTTATAATCATATAGAAATATATAATCTATCGCATTCACTGCACGGCGCACAAATTACACGGTTCACCAGCAGAAATGAATATCTTCTGGTAGAATTTTGAACCTTTTATAACTTTTGTGGCCGTATTCATCGGTGAAGGTTGTCATGTCTTAACTTATAGAAGTACCACAAGCTAACAAATAGCTATAGGTAGTAAACACTGTCTTGAACGTTCCGTTGAATTACCAGAGATAATTTTAAAAATCGACTGGCTTTGAGTAAAAAGTTTGAAAACAATTAGCTAAGTCCATTCTTTTCGCCATCGATATAAACAATGTATGATATTTCCTCGAAATTATTCTATGGTCATTTTGAATTTTTCATGGCTTTGTCAACTGGAAGATTCTTAGCATGTAGAGTAACACTTTTAATACCGGAGAATGAGCTTCATTAAGTTGTACAAATATTCATAGTCAATTTTGTCCACAACAGTGGTGGATGAAGCGTTTTGACACAAAATTGTTTTCTCAAAAAATAAATGACCGATAAAATTAAAGTTACCACTAACAAGTAGATCAAAAAATTAATTCGCCTCCAACAACTGGTCTAATGCGTATTTTAAGTACTATTAGTTCAATATACCCTTCGGGTCTACTTTAAAGTCGTTATTAAAACCTGGCAATGATAATTATATTAAGTTGGTTAATCAATTTTTGCAATTATTTATAAATAAGATGTAGCGATATTTAGTGTGTAGCTTTTTTTTTGTTGGTGATATATAAACAAAGGGGTTGTGTATTTACATAAAATGATATTGTTGATAATGGTGAATAATGCTAAATGATTCAAAGGGTGTGAGTAACTTTTAAGTCTCAATTATGCAAATACTAATTGGAGATTTCAATATTAATTATTGTTAATTTTGATAAAGAATGTTTTTAATTAATCGTAACTAAAAAAATGCACTTATTTTTCAATTTTATTAGGTATTCTAATATTTCTTTTAATGAAACATAATTTATATAGAAAAAAATTGTTTGTGCCGTTGCCATTGTGTAATGTTAAACTGCAGACCACCACACACAACATGATTAACATATTTTTGATTTTATCTTCCATTGTGAATCATTTGTTGCTGCAAGCTTATATTTGTCTGCAAACACAATAGGTGTATGAGGTAGTACAAACCTTTTAATACTCGATAATAATAACTGCATACGTGCAAGTAATACATAGTATATTCTAAATCTCTCACAGCTGGCTCTAAATATCAAAACTATGGACATACGTTTGTGTACAGTTTTTTCTGTTGAGCTTTTAAAACTGTGGTACAAATACTAGTACCGACGCCGCATTCCATTAGCATAAATCATTTCCAATAACAAATTGATTTATAAGGTTTGTCAAATTTTTGTTTGATATGTGTACATAAGGTATATCATTACTCCCATTTGAAAGATACAAAATCACATTTAAAATTAAGTAGGCCAAGAAATGATTCCTCAATCACGTTATCAAAATGTTCGATAATGTAAAACAATAAAACGCTCCAATTATTCTGTCTAATACTATTTGCGAAATACATTTGTAAAATACAAAATTTAGTGAAAATACTATTCTGAAAACAGTCCTAATATAATAAAGAAAGGTCCGACATGGAAACGGATTTATCAGGTTAAATAGAATAAACTTTCTCTTATACCGCATACCCTCTCACCTTTCAAAAACGCATCATCGAATTTTGATTATTTACCATTTTTTTTTGTTTAGTGACGTTATGAAGGAGTTTACTTTTACTATTTTGTAACAATTGCTTGCTCTACTTTTTCAGTAATTTTAAGTAGGGATCGATTTTCTGCTGAGATTCTTCAACGAATCTGAATAAAATATCACTACATGTAATTTTCAAGTACCATGACAATTTCCCCTCAGCAGCAAAAGCTCTAAATATTGCAGATTTTCCTGTTCGAGAAAAGCGTTTAACGTTATAATTATTACAAAACAGAGTAGCTCTTAAATATATTCTTCAAGGCTAAAAGTAATGTCATGATGCGTTTCTGTTGGGCAGGTCCCAACCGGATCGACTCCGCACATAATCGGACTTGTCACTCTATACAAAACTAAAATTAGTGTTATTTCTAGACGTTGTTAAAAGCATAGTACAACTAGGGCAGGTCAAGCGGAGGAGATTAACGCGTTTTTGAAAATATTTTTCAGGGATGACAAAATGCGGCATAGGTGGGATTTGGAAACAAAGTACAATAATTGTCCTAATGGTGTCCTGGCCCAGCTACCTGACAAACATTGTGTTGCAGATAAAACAATCTCTTTTGTGTCCGCAAAAATTACATAATATGCTAAACAACCGCTTGTAGACACATACATATACTGTTTACGATAATGTATATATTTGTTAATTAAACACGTATTTAAAAATATCTAAACAATGAAGCCCTTGAAATTCTCATTTTAAACAATTTGCATTTGTCAAAGTATGCATGTTGGGTAAGTCAGAATAGCACTTTAGGGAATTTAAGGCAACAGTCAAAACAGTCTGTAAATAAGCAGGCACTGTTGTACGGTTAAATTAATTAGGACAATTGCAAATTTAGTCCTAGCTTATTGCCGACCTTTTGATTACGGAACAGATCATCACCAAGGCTAAGACAAGAATGACAAAATATTAGCATAGTTATATAAATAATTTAAAAAAACGAATAACATTTTTAAAGTTACATTTTCATCATATTTTAATTTTTGAATTATTTGATTCCATCCATTGCTAATAATCTTTTGCAAGGTATGGTTTATCAAGTCGTTTCTATGTTGCTAGTGTGTTGATAGAAGAAACAGCTTTTGCACGATATATCACTTTCCAGCTTTATAAAGTTTAATTTTCACAATCATGAACCTTCTCCGCGGAAAAACAGTTGAAATAAATATGGATATCTTATTCTGTTAACAGAATATGACACTAATGTTTTTAATATAAATTTTATTAACGGTTCCTTTCAATTGTAAAATTGTAATAATTAGTCAGTAAAGTTGTTTGCAAATATTCACGACACCCCTGGTTTTGCACGGAATCTAGCAGTGGAATTATCGCAGGCAGTGTGGGGCACTGTTATAGCCTTCAGCAATGGTTCTGAATCTCTGAACTCAGTATTTAAATTAAAAGAATTTACAACTTGCTCAAACTCAATCCAGTTGGGTCAAGATGTTCTGGTCCAATTGATTCACAATTGTTCCGTTCACTTGTTACAGGTTTGCATAGAGCTATGAGAGATTCTTTCCCGCACCAGGGGCTACTCGGGCAGGAACAAAGACACATTGGGAAACAATCCATGCTTTTCTAATAAGTTTCAATTGAGCTTATCGATAGTGCGATGCTCTGGCCGCTACACTGAACTCTCGCTATAGGAGAACGCTATAAATCACCAAAATCAGTCTTATACGAAGGAATTCCTCTATAGAGGGAGTTAGTATGTATATAACTATGCACGATATGCGGGACAAAGGAATCTCTTACGGAGAGAGTTCTCGTATATAGAGGTCTCTTATAGCGAGAGTCCAGTGTACTCCAGAATGAGCTGGTCGTGAAGATTATAGTTGTATGTATGTACATAACTGCTGGCACGAAATGTTTGCGGTTTCTGTTGCTATTACTAAGTTCTTGTTTATTTAGTAAACGTCTGTATTGTTGATGAGATCCAGTGTAGACTGGTTGGATGAAAAATGATTAAAGTGGACTGTATAATTATATGATGTAATGTTTATTGAATTGAATTACTAAATAAAAATGGGAGAGAGATTATGGGAACTTCTGTATAGAGAGAGAGTTCCTATGAGAAAAGTGGAGAGGCTGGTGGTCCAAATAATACTCGAATAAGAGTGTCAAAGTCTCTTTCTTAAATACTGCTGGACAGAGTAAGACTTTGACTCGGAGAGTAAAATGAAGGTAATTAAGTTACTTATAGGAGTAAGTCTTAGAGAGAAGGAGTAAGTTGATTTGCAGGTCGGGCAAAAATTATAATGCAAGTATATGGGGTGACGTGGCAGGTGTGAGCGTGGGAAAGAGATAACAGTGCACAAAGTGTCACATAAATCAAAAGTAAGGAACAAAATCATAAGATAAGGAGGATGGGATAGCATAACATGAGTTATACACGTGAACACCTGCATTATACATAAGGTGGCTATTACATAGCCTAATTCAATATACTGGGCCATTAATTAATTATGGAAGAAAAAGGAGTATGGAAAATACTCCTAACACTCCCCCACTGAGAGAATGCCTATTTTTGAAAAAAGAAATTTAAAACATTCTCATTGAAATCAATAAGAAAGGACCGGTAATCGTCAAGTTACTCTCTCTTTTGGAAAATAAAAATTGAAAAATCACATAATATTGAAATTAGGTGATTTTGCAATTCAACATAGAATAATAGCGTAATCAAATAAAGTTAAATCATTGTAATACAATATTCAGTGTACATCAATCTGGAATGAGAATGGAACAGACAATTCTTTGAAAGATTTTTGAATAATTCAGTCTTAGCTTACAATAGTGCTTAAGTGAAATAATAATGTAAGAATGTAATAGGATAGTGTGTCATATAACCAATGCGGATATTATAGCGTGTCTAAGCATGTTGCTTACGTCAACCGAAGTTAAAAGAAAACGGAAGTATAAAAAAATCAATTGAGGACTGTCCAAGTTAAAGCATAAAAAGAAATAATTCTTGGCTAGTGATAGACAGATACATTAGAATCAGTAGTCGAATTTATAATTGAAAATAAGGTCATTTCTGTTTGGTTTGAGGTCAGTCTCAGTGTTCGTCGTCTTAAATTTATGCATAATTAGCTTTTCGCTTTGTAATGTTGAATAAATTAAGATAACTGTACTGGAATTAAAATGGTGCATAGCATACCCTAATTATCACGGAAGCGAATCTTCCAATGTTGGAAGCATAGCATACTCCATGAGTCAAAGGAGCAATTCACCTAGGGCTCAGCATACCCTTATTCACTATGCCTCACAATGTCAAAGCATCATGAGGTTGGATAGATTTAAGGAGCAATCCCAACAAAAAAATTTTCAAATGATCTCAACAAATTGGTTTGTCAAAGCCCGTTATACAATAAGGAGGACTATCATCACTTTTGGATAAGAAAAGATCAATACAAGAATAGCTTCCCTTGACGAGACATGCCCTAGACACACACATATGTGAAAAGTGTTTGTTTGTGGGTTAAAAGAATTTTGTAAATAAAATCTCTCTCCTTGAACTTATATAATGAATAAAACTTATTTTCTAATATATGTTAAAGAATACTCTATTTGAGGATAGGGTTAATCTACTATGTACTCGTGTACACTCTTTCACTTGTCACTAGTCATAGCTGTCTTTGCTGCTAGACGCGGTGACCTACGTGGAACTTGTTCCGGAGGTTGCAGCTGAAACTTTACTTTTTTGCACTTCCTTTTCCGCCTTCCACTGGTAGGCTGCATCTCTCCCGGAGATGAGGCACCACCGGTGAAGATTGGATCTTTAGCTATAATCTCCTTAGAATTCCCGGAAGGACTCTCGGTTCGAGACTCAAGTGGGTTAATGGATGGTGGATGATCCACTATTCTCAAATACGGCTTTATCCTATCGATGTGTGCTACTAATTCATCCTTCCTACGCTTATCGGCCTTTAATTGGTCACTGCCAACTAGTTTTAACCTGTAATTTAAACCAGAGATTTTTTCAATGATTTCATATAAACCTTTATAAGGATACTGAAGTTTTGGTGAGAGGCCCTTAGTTCTTTGGTGGTCTCGGATGAGAACTAAATTTCCAACATCGAGTTCTTCTTCAGTTCGATTCCTATCGAATCGCTGTTTCATTGACTTCTGGGCTTTTTCAGTAGCGTCTGCCTTTTCCCTGCTTTCCCTAAGCCTTTCCCTATTAACTAGTTCCCATGCCTCTTAGAATATGAGGGCATAATCGGATGCGATGGGATTACCCAAGGGTAATTTGAGATGAATGTCCGTGGAAAAAACCGGATCATACCCGTATAATAAAAAGAACGGGGTTTCTTTCGTAGTGGAATGCGTGGTCGCATTATATGCGAAGGTTATCTTCTGTAAGTGGACCGGCCAATCGAGCTGATCAGCTCGTTTAATAAACCTAGTCAGAAGAGCACTCATCGTGCCATTAAATCTTTCTACTAGTCCATCGCTTTGTGGATGGAATGCGGTCGTGAATCTTTGAGTAATACCAAGAGCACTTATTATCTCCATAAGGAGAGTACTGGTGTACTGTACTCCCTGATCACTAATCAAAGTGTCAAATGCTCCATATTTGCAGATAACGTCGTCTACTAAAAAGCTTGCCACAGTTTCGGCTGTAGCATCTGGTAAAGCTTTCGTTACTGCATACCTAGTCAAGTAATCCATACACACGATAATGTAAGATTTGGATTGATGATCTTTCTTATCACCGGGCAATGGCCCAAATGTATCTGTAGCTACTTGTGAAAAGGCCGTCGTGGTATTGGTAGCGGCTCTAGTAATCCCTTTTGTGCAGTTGTTCGCCTTTTACTCTTGTGGCATATTAGACACTGCTTACAGAATCTATGGATATTTATGGCCATCTGAGGCCAGAAGAATCTTTTTTTAATCGTGCCCAATGTTCGGGTGAATCCGAAGTGTCCCATCAGGGTCGGTTCGTGGTACAATTTAAAGATACTTTCTCGTAGGACCTTTGGAACTACTACTCTTAACTGTGCATCTATCTTCCCAATTCTACACAGGAGGTCATCCTGATTAACAAAGCCAGCATTAGACTCGACTTGTTGACAATAAGAGTCTGAGGCCTGTGCCTGTTTAAACGTATTAACGTCAATTTCTTTTTCATTTATTTCTACCAGGTAAGTAGGTATATCTACTATGTATTCAGCCTCGATAGGTGGAATTTTATTTAAAGGGTTCCTAGACAAGGCATCCCCATTAAGGTTGAATTAACCTGGACGATAAACTATCTCTACGTCCTGATCCTGGAGAAGGAGAGCCCATCGGGCTAACCTCACGTTGATTGGATCCCTGGCGGTTTTTAACCACTTTAGCGCAATATGATCCGTAACGATAGTGTAGTGCCTGCCATAGATAAATGGTCTAAATTCTTTAATGGCATAAATGCCGGCAAGGCATTCTAACTCTGATATGGTATAGTTTTTTTCCGCTGAGGTTAGATTCCGACTGCAAAAGCTGATTGGATGTTCTTCACCTTAATACACTTGTACTAATGCAGCCCCAATCGCTGTTTTGGAAGCGTCTGGGTGGATTAACGTATCAGCGTCCTCTCTAAAATGCACTAAGACTGGAGCACTGCTTAATTTTTCCTTCAACTTTTTAAAGGCTGAGTCTTGTTCAGGACCCCATTTGATAACAGTGTCCTTCCTGAGCAATTGATACAGCGGCGCTGCTAAATTGCTAAATCCTTTCATGAAGGAACGATAGTAGTTTAGCATTCCTAAAATGCTTCGAATTTGCGTTATTGTGGTTGGTATTGGCATATCCACAATACTTTCTACTTTCTTTGGATCGGGACTAAGTCCGTCTTTAGATGCTACATGCCCCAAGACTTGTAAAGTATTCTGGGCGAATTTGCATTTATTGGGCTCCAGTGTAAGCTGGTGTAATTCCAATCTTTGGAGAATATCATTTATATTTTGCAGATGATTGGGAAAATTTTCCCCAAAAATAATTATGTCATCTATGTATATGGAGGCACTCCCCCACTGAAGCCCTGCTAAAACCTTGTCAGCTAACCGTTGAAAAGTTTTTGGCGCATTTTTTAGGCCAAAAGACATTCGCTTGTAGCGGTAACTCCCATTATGTGTAATGAATGTGGTCTTATCTCTATCCTCTACTTCCATTTCTATTTGGTGGAATGCACTTTTCATGTCTATGGATGAGAAAAAGGTTTGTCCACGTAATTTATCTAATATATCTGTGATACGTGGTAGCGGGTAAGAGTCAAACGTTGTAATAGAATTAAGTTTTCTTTAATCGATACAAAAACGCGTGGACCCATTTGGTTTCTTAACCAACACGACGGGTGAATTATAGGCCGACGTACTGGACTCAATTATATGAGAATCTAATTGCTCCTGTACTATGGATTCCATGGTTTGCTGTTCGGTGGCTGAGATCCTATACGGTTTCAGCCGTACAGGGTCAGGTGTTGAAGTTTCTATACGGTGCCTAATTGTGGGAGTACAGCCTATTTGGCTGTAGCTCCATGCGAACTGTAAATAGAACTTGTCTAAAACCTTCCATAATTCTTGTATTTCCCCCTCATTTAAAGCGGGATTAATAATTATGGCCTGTACTTTCTTCGAATTCCATTCGTCCCATCTATTGAGGGCTATGAAGGGTTCCGTAAATGCTATATTGCAAAAGTATTCTTCTAGAAGAGCGTCTGCTTTGATATGAGCAGCGGACTTTGAATGAAGACGAAATACGGAATCTGGTTTATATGTCCTATTACCGGTAATCGCATTATTAGAGTCTACCTGTCGATTATTATGAGAATCCGCTAATATACCTAGCAATGAGCAACCAGTTTTAATGACCTTAGTGATGGGTAAAGTATCCACTCGGTCTGTAGTTATGGTTGAGCCCAAGTATGTACCAGCATGGATTGTCATTGCGATATTATTATTATTTGTGACCGGTACGTGATTCGACCCAAGTATACACATAGGAGTGTATAATCGATTATCTTCTATATGTGGTGAAGGGGTGAATACACTTTCTGTGAAATGGGCAATGGAAGTTAGCTCTACACATTTGGTGCTGGAAGCTGGAATTATATTAGTATGGAGGGAGTGACATGCTTTGTCCGCTCCTCCAGCTACCTTTAAGTTGAAGTGAGATAAATTAGAATTGAGATGTGTGTTCCACGTTGAAAGCAATGATTCGGGAACTGGGTGTGCAAAGCACTGGACCGTTGTAGTTTTGAAGAGTAGTTGACTTTTCCCAAAGTCTGCGGTGCACTCGCTATGTTTGAGAAAATCTAATCCAAGGAGAACATTAGTCTCTAACGTGGATAGGAAAGTGAATGGAACGAGGAACTCAAGGGTTAAAACACGCAGCGTCGACTCTTTGTGTCCCAACGGTGTTATTGAATTACCTCCTATTCCTTTAATTGTCCCTACTAGAGGTTGTAATTCCCCTTTCAAAAATCGGCGATCGCATAAACTTAACATTGAACCAGAATCAATACATGCATTTGTGAAAAACCCATCTATTTCTACTGGAAGAAACATAAGATGATAATTTGAAATATTGAAGAAATTAGTGTATAACGAATCCATTTCATTGAACCAAGTTGTAACCGTGTAATCGCTGGAAGTTGTAGATGGAGCGTTGATTAATTGCCACTCGCTCCCTTCTCCCAGTTTTTTCGATGTGAGACTGAAGGATTGGCTTCAATGAATTCCTCAATTGTTAACTTTCTATCAGTTAACTTACGATGGGCAGCTTGGGCCTTAGGGAAGCAATGCTTTTGTTCATGGCCAGTATAACCACACCAATCGCATGTTTTCGAAGGATCTGGTAATAATTCGATCCTTCGTGGTGGCCTATCTTTCCTTTTATTTTGAGGGCCACCTTTGACCTGACCTCTAGTTGGTGGTGGAGTCGCCCCAATCTGGTTAACTTGTACCGAAGTGTCCCTATCTAATCGATCCATAAGCTGGGCTAAAGACTCACAGAGTTGCGTAACTGCCGAATCGCTCTGTGGAGGTGACTCCCACTCCGTATTGTAGGTCTCAAAGGATTTAGATTTATGACGAGCCTCGGAGGCCCGTATAATAGCATGTCTGTCGTATTTGGTGAGGTGCTGTAAAAGAGCAGCCATCGTAGTGGGTGTATGTGATACCATGTATAATTTAGTAGCATAGTTGAGATGTGCCGTTATGATTTTGATTTGATTGGCCTCCGTCGGAGTCGGAGATTCCAAAGAAATCAAATGTTTCATTGCATAGAAGAATGATGTTGCAGGTTCATCTTTGGCTTGCATCCTAGTCAGATATGATTCCTCAATACCCATGCCGACAGACTGAACGAAGTTTAAAAATTCAGCCCGGAAATGGTTCCATGTGGCTCCTACCCACTGGGTTATACCCGCAGCTGAAACCATAAGAGACCATTTATTACGTATGGAAAGGTACCAGGAAATGGCCGGAGGTGCCAGGTAATATGCATAATGCTCCCGGCGCTCATGGGCTCCCAGGGTTTTCGTAATGAATTCATATCTATTGATGAACTCTAATCCCTGTTCATAATTACCTCTCCCGAACTGTGGAGGTGGCACAACGGGTATGGAAAAATTGGCGTGGGCCATTGGAACAGGAGGTGGAACTGTACCCGTATGTCTAAGGGGTGGTGGTATAGTCCCAGTATGTTTATGACCTCTACGGTGAGTGACTATTCGATAACCTCCCGCAGTTGTTGCGGTCGTCGTAACCGTAGTGTGAGGAATAGCAGTTGTGGTAGTTACTACTACAGAGGTAGGTATATGGCAGTAAGCTGCAACTGTAGTCGGAGCTGTCGCCGTCTGCACTGTTGTAATAGGAACGTATGGTAAAGGAATGGGAGCAACAGTGGTGGCGATCGGAGCGGTATATAAATTAGTAGCCTGACGCCGTGGTGGTACCGGCGGGAACCCTAGGGTGTACGTTGTATGAGTTTCTGCTATGGGATTAGCCCTTAGGTATGTATTGGACGTATTTGGGATGTTAAGGAATGATGAAGGGACTTGGGTTGTAATCGGAAGTGTCGGTGATGTACGCCTGAATGAACCGAGTTGTAATATATTACCTATCCGATATGTATTGGTATCTGTCAGTGGTAATGTAGGGTAATTTACCGGATTGTAAACGTAGGTGTCCCCAGTAGCTGAGGGAGGCACCGAGTCGGAACTGAATTCGGAAGTGTCAGGATTTAAGTTACCCGCAGGGTGGTATAATTGAGAACCCTGTTCAACGGACTCGTCCGAATGGGGATCACCTAGATCAGAACTGGACGCAACGTCCTTAAATATACGAGCTGCGGATGGAAATATATCCAAAGCGTATTCTTTCGGTAACCCGTAGGCCGTCAAATGATCTAGATACAGGCAGAATAGATCGTGGTACCCGAATTTAGCGTCGCCTAATTTTATGTTTTTCTTGCGGCTTAGTAATTTTTTTATTCGTTTGGGCACCACCCCGTCAGGGAATAATGTATCCCACGTAGTGGGTTGAATAGCGGGAATCTGTTGTGCCGAACCTTGGGTCTCTAAATTTATAGATGGATTATGAGCAAATATTTCCCTTGGTTCGACGTCGGATAGTAATACCCCTAGTGGTCTATCTGATCCGACTTCTATGTTAAATTCGGTTGGGGTGGCTGTTTGTGTAGATGCCAAATCGGCAACCGGTGTCGGTTCAATGGACTCTACCTCAGGTAAAGAACCCGCTACTGCCTCAGTGTCCGCCGTTACCGACGGAGTGTTTATTGACTCAATTTCGGCTTGCGGAAAACTCAAAATGCTTTTACGCAATTGTATTTTACTCGTGATAGGGGTAGGTTTGTAAAATTGACTACTCGGCCCTTGATGAGACTCTAAATAGGACGGAGTTCTGGCGATTTCTCGCACACTGGAAGTTTCCGGTAGGGTCTCGGGGCTCGCTTCCGCCGAATATTGAGCTTGTTGCCTATAACTGGTGTCCGTGGGAGATCTAAGAATTTTTGAGGATTTTGAAAATGGACTATCTAGTGTCGTGTCTTGAGAGAAATTACTAAACGCTGAAGTGTAAAAATGTGCGGGTGATTGGGTATGATATCCACTAGTGGTATCTCGTACTTCGGAGCTATGTTCTTTCTCACTATCCTTATCAGGGTCCGCTATTGCTTCGTGTAGCCCCGCTTGTCTACGCTTCTTCTCCATGAAGGAACACCTCCATTGGCTAATGTATGTGGAGTGAAAGTATGTGTTAAGTGTTCCCGACACAGAAAATTGGGCATAGGTTATATGTCGCCCCGTCTGGGTATGTAAAAAAATTTTGTGGGGAGAAGTGAGACCAGTTAATAGCTATGTCTGAACCGATGTTTCTCTCAAAAGCCAAAAATGTAATATTAAAATTTTGGCGTAGTGTATGTGTCGCCCCGTCTGGGTAATTTAATTATGGGGCTGACTTGAGACGTTACCTAATCCGAAAAATCTATCTATCAAATTGCCCTGGCTTGGTTATAAGGCATTGAAATGATAACCAAGGTGTGTCAAAATACCCTGTTGAATAATAGTCGAGAGTGTAATCTCTTTTTACCCCTACCTAAAAATCCCTCATCCCAGGGATTAATCCGCACGCCTGGGTATAAGGAAGACCAAGTTTGGAAAATTTTGTAAAGTGTGGTTCGAAATTTCCGAGATTATCACGGAATTAACCCTTCCTGGCGTGGCGGCTCTCAACCTGTCCACGGTAATTACCGGTCTCCCTATATGAGGAGATCCCGATTCTTTGAAAAATAATTACCCGGTAAATTCAGAAAATTCCGATATTTGGTTGATTTGAGTGAGAATCTTGGTTAGTGTATCCACCTTTAGCGTCGAGACTACTTTATAAAAATTCCCGGGATTGCCTAATAATCCTCCTTAAGTGCAACAGCAGTCGTGAATGTAAGCCTAAACTGCTGATTAAAGTTGGCTAAATTTACCCAAATTCCACCTTTATCGTGTGTGGATCTAATAATCCACTAAAAGAAAATCCTGAAATGTAAAGATAATCCTTATCCACTATTTTCCCGAATTTTGATTCGATATTTCAGCATAATGTTGAAGAGTTTATTCCCAAAATAGCTGAAATTAGTAAAATGTACACCTAGGCTGACCTTAACTATTCTAGATGAAGATGTGAGATTATTCCATGATGGAATTCCTATTTAAGCGAAGTATACCTGGAGCTCTCCCCGCTAGTATGTCTCTGAAAAATTAAGTAACTAAAAAAATTGAGGAAATACAATAGAATTTCAAAAGGTTGGGCAGGCCAACACAATCAGATTTCCAGTGTGTATTGGTAAAAAGGCTTAATAAGGAAGGAAAAACATTGAAACTGGGCCATTAATTAATTATGGAAGAAAAAGGAGTATGGAAAATACTCCTAACAATATGTACGTCTTATTACGGTCATTCTAATATTTTCAAAAAAATATTCATTGATGATTACCCCCGATTTTTTCCCATTATTTTATAATTTGTAATTTTTTTTAATTTTCTTTTTATACCTACATCAAATGTTATGGCATATTATTGTTCTTCTGTTAAAGCTCTATCGAATAGGTATTTTTAGAACACATTATGGGATTTACAAAACCCTATTAATAATTTTTTTTCTTAATTTTTTGACAAATTTCGTCAATTTTGGCTGAAATTTGGTATTTTGAAAAAATGTCATGGATACTAGGGTTTCCGAACCCAACAAAGTAAAGTGCTTCCTGGACCAA
>JAQGAK010002450.1:0-20322 GCA_034696945.1 Lipothrix lubbocki
ATTTGCACATTCAACAGATGATAAATGAGATTAATAATTAATGTTATATTTACAAAATGACGACAATATGGATTTGAATTGAACAATATTTCTAGGCAAGTGGCGACATTCTTGCCTTTAACTCTGTCTGGTCAAGACAAATTAGAATCAGACATTTTGTACAAAGCAGCTGATTATATGGTCTGATGCTGAGATCTGAGGAGTGAGAGGTGAGCCTAATTCTGACTGACTTTTCTTACCTGTAAATTAAAAGATTTGCAAAAGCTTAACTAATATGACAATTTGAATAAAAAACTAACCGCAATGAATATTCTTTTTTAATCCCTGTTAAGCACTATAATTTTGATCAAGTGAATTGTGTTCTAAAACTCCAGAGGGCTTCAAATAATGGCGACGTCAGACTTTCGAGCATAGAGTTCTATCCTTGAACAGACTATCATCCAACAGCCAGCTCTCTATCGTGCCCGTGACTCTGAACTGAAATATCAACATACACAATATAGATGTACATTTTAATACTTGTTCATCTGGTTTATTCCCTTCCGAGACTGTATCATGCAGCTCCACCAAAACCAAAACATGCTGTTCGTTCATATCGCGTAAGACCTATATACTCCTAATACACAATACACACTACTACAACCTCCTACAACAGATGTATTTAGCTATTGAAGATAGAGACGATTCCGTCAGGTCAGGATTCAGCATCTTCATGTCTTCAATTTTGAATGTATGCTGCATCGACATTTTTGACATCAAGCGTATACTTATTAGTATTAGCTATTACAGATTACAGCTTTAACAACATCGGGTAGTCGGGTCGGGTCGGTCTACAACACACATTGTTTGTTTGATTGACTCGCTTATCTCTGCATTTGTCATGTGAACGATTCCCGATTACATAAATAATTTTAGTGGGATAAGTCGCCAATCGCCACTTCCCTATCTCGCCACATTCCATGGCATTGGTATTAAAGATGAATGGTAGTAGAGATAAAAAATACATGATAATATAGAATTTAAGTACCCATGGTAATAAATTATTAATTACCTTTATTGTTGTAAATAAGTACTCCTATGGTAATTCAAAATCCACCAGACAACAGCAACAACTCCATCTACTTCGTCGCCATCAGTAATCTCCTGTAGTTTAAAATGTACCAATAAAATAAAATTACCATAAATACATTTATAAAATATAGGAATACAGTATATTAATCTATATATAAGTAAATTCTATTCTAATTAAAACATGGTTACAAATCACAATTTAATAATCAATTTCATGCCCTTCCTTGATTGACCTCCAACTGTAAAAATCATTTTAATTTCAACATGTCAAATTCAAAATGCTACAAACTATATTCCTGAACATTAAATATGCGCTAATCATATCGATTACCGATTATAGCCTTATGTTGCAACAAACAGCAATTTAATAATTTTGACATACCTTGTAATTGGAATCTGGAAAAATTTTATGCTAATGAAATTTAGAACAAAATAAATTAAATTTTACGTAACTAATTTGTAACATTTGTTTTCTGTTAGCTCGTATCGTTAATACAGCTCAGTAGAAGTTTTATTTTAGATTGATTCAAAATATTTTTATTCAGATAATATGCAATTGGAAATTGGAATGGCAGAATAAGAATGCAAAATAATAGAAACGTGCTAGAATCTAGTAAGGCAAACCTAGAGCGAGAATATCTCAGATGGCGCTATGGCTACGTTGATTTCATCAGATTTAATAATATTTGTTGGTTCTGAAGACTGCTGAGGACGCGTAAGCGGATTGACCCAATTCTGCACAAGATGGCGAATTTGACCTGTCTTGATTAATCTGCGTTATGAATATTGCAATAATTAGAGCGGTACTTAATACGATTAGCATAAGTGAGTAAGTAACTGCGGTAATAATATTATATTAGTTTTACTTGGTGAAAACAAGATGGCTGATTATTATTAATTAAATTGTTACACATGTTGACGTTCATAAAATATCAACTGAGAGATTTAAATTATTTAAAATATTTTTTAAAAAATATATGAACACAATGTACACATTGTTTTCTCGAAATGTAAAAATAAGTCCTTTTTTAGAAACACGATGCATCGCGGTTCGCGGTAGAGAATTTCTGTGTTGGAAATCAAAACACTCGAAAATCAGAATGATGTACATATATCACGATGTGCTATACGATGCATCGGCATCGTACATGATCTTATTCGATTCTGGCATTTAAATTTCTAGAGTGCTTTACTTATTTAATAATTTGTCAGGGTGCTGAGCTGAGTGTAAATGGTTTTGATTCTTGAAACGTTATCGGTTAAACACGATGCGAATGCTTGTTGTTGTTATAAACAGAAGTAAATAATAATTAATACTTTAAAATACTATATGCCGTACTAAATAAACGTCCACCTTCAAGCCACCGAAGCACTCAACAAGAATAAAATATTCTGTATTTATTTCGAAATTTAACAACAGATGAGGTTGAACCTGGTAGTGAAAAGTGTACTAAAATTATTCCGACCAGGATTTATAGTTCCATTTAGACAAGCTGAACACTTGAGAATAACGTAGCATACAAAAATACTTAGATATTTATATTATGTAACTATAAATTAAGCTTTAATAAGGAGTTACTTACATATGTGAATTAACTTAAAAAATACAATAACAGATATTCTAATATTAAATTAAAGAAGAAAGCCTGAAACTTGAAAGTTATACGAAGGACATTGGTCGACCGAAGTCTGTATTTAATTACTTATAACGACAGAATATTCATGTTTTTTTAGTTAATGTCAAGTAGAACGATTATAAGAATATAGCAATAATATTGCTGATGAAGGTATTTTATATGGTTCATTATTTCATTTATGTAATTCATAAGTTTCATTATAGTTTGAAACAATCTTAATTAAGCTGTTCCAGAATAGAAGGCGCTCACAAAAAATACATACTAATATTACATAACATTGTATTTAACATTAAACTGAAATGCATACAATACACTATAACAGGAATGGAAATTGTGAAATCAAAGAGGGTTAGCCACTATCTAAATTACAAGGTAGCTCAAATTATGAAATTAATTAATTGTACTGTACATATGATTTCGTATTTTTTTGAAAACAAAAGCTAGAATTTCCGCAGCGCTGTCTCGTCAGCGATTACAGATATTATAAAATCTTTCCTAACTGTATTATAAAACAACCTATACATATATTATAGAGTAAAAGCTTTCATTCTTCAAGAATTGAATCGCAGGTCCAGTCATGCTTTTTGCTTTATACAACAATTATTATTATTAATAACGTTGATAAACAGCTTTTGAGCAAGCTTACAAAGGTTTACTCATGTAACGAAAACATTAAGTAAATTTTGTTGCGAGGAGTTTCTCACAAGACTGCGAAAAACAATGTCAGGTATTATACTATACAACTTTCTTTTGCTTATGGTACTACAGTACTCACCGACCACCCAAGCATTGAATGCGAATATTGAATAGGAGATGCTCGTTCCGAGTTACCATCACTTCATTGGCGATACATGTTGCCGCTCTATAATTTTCTTCACTTCTGTCAAAAAATGTTCCTGTAATACAAATCAAATAAATACTGCAATTTTCTCTTACGATCACCGTTTAGATAATAGAATTCGAAAATATTAAAAGAAACGGTACCCGTTGCAAACATTATCAGACGTTTTAATAGTGAATAATTTAATATTGATATCTAAATCTAAAACACAAATACAAAAACTTGCTTACTGGAAAAACTTTAGAATCCTGTTTGATGTTCCTGTTCAATCTGGAACAATGATTTTTCGAATGAGCAATCATGTGAATCCGAAACAGCGAGATGTCCCGGAATGTTTTTGGGCAGAGCTGACACTTGATGACATCTGATGATGGTCCGTTGCCGGTAACGTGGTCGTTTTTAACATGTGCGGCAAGTTTATTTGACGATGGAAAATGTTGTCTGCATATTTTGCAGATATGAACCGGCTTTGATTTTTTCTCTTCTTCTTCATTATTAAAAATAGCTGTCGAAGAAGTAAATTAAAATTAGTTATACATACTTATACAGTAATAATATTCTAAATTATAAATGTACACCTATATGTTAAATAATCAACGAAACTCACGAATGTGTCTTCGGACGTGCTCATTAAGAACTCTTTCGGAATGAAAAACTGCGTTACAGTAGGCACACTGGTACATAGTCGTTGTACTCTTCTCCCCACACAAGTGTTTAACTCCACTGGCAATACTACAGAAAAATATTCAGTTTCATTTATTCCTTCAATTTATTGTTGCATTTAAATTAAATAAAACTGTCTTCATTGTACTTACTACTTGAAACATATTGTGCACATCTCAATTTCTATGCTTCTTTCCTTTAAAAAAGCTCGAGCAGGAGATCTTAGAATTGATGGAAGATATGGACGGGGTGTTTTAAGTGCCTTTATAGTAGTGGCAGGTGCACTCACTGCCGGAATATTTCGGCGTACCGGCTTTGTAAAGCTTTGTTGACTTGCTGTAGCCGCACCTGATGCATTGTGCCCTCCTTTAGAAGACAGGGTGTTAGGAGCGAAGACATATGTACTACTATCGGATTCGGATTCATCATAAAACATTGATTCTACCCCATTGTTGGAGTCAATTGTAACTGGTTGTGACGGAACAAGACTTGCTACGTTTGTTTTACGACCCATCGGTCGCCCGACTTCTTCAATGAAGCATCCATCCGTAGAGCCTGAATTTGAATTTTGGTAGGCTTCGGTGTCCATCATACCCCAACTGTCCGGGTCAATCTTAATTTCCGCACCTGTGGACGAGCTACTAGCGTCTGTATCAGTTATAATCGATACGTAAGGCATCTGTATGGGAGTGGGTGGATAATCTGCACTATCATTATCAAGTTCAGATTCCTGCTCTTCCAGTCTATCGAAAATTTCTAATCCATTTTGCCCCCGACATTCGAAGTCCGGCCTTGGCGGCGAATTGGCTTTATTATTTACATCTTGCCGCTGCTGCTGTTCTTTGGAGCCCGCATCCTTGTCTCTATTCCTGTTGGCTTCTCCCTCACTATTACCACCACCTTTGCTGATTGAAGTCCAACCTGAAATATTATTAATAAGTAATCCCAAATAAGTAAATGAAACAAAAACAAGTATGTATTCTGTTTAGTATACTTATAATTAAGTATACTAATCTAATAATCCATAACTTGCAACTTGTATTATTCGCTACTTACTTTGTACAACTTGTTCTCTCACATTTACTAATAACGATTTTTGCGGATCGGATTCATTCGTCTGAAGAGATGCTCCGTGCTTAAGCTGAAGCGAAGTATTCGCAACTGTCGCAAAGAGGAATTCCTTGATGCTCTGAATCCTTAATTGTAGCGTGTCCAATTTGGTCAAAAGGCAGTCCAGTTCATTCAGCTTATGAGCACATGTAGGGCAGAATCTTAGTGTGGATGTCGGGTCAGCCGCCGGGCAGTCCACAGAAAGGGTGTCAATGAAGATTTGATGGAGCCTCAAAGCGCTCTCTCGAGACGCGCACACATCGAAAAACTTCGAATCGCATACTAAGCACACGAACTTCACTGGAGTCGTAATTATTATTCCACCACCAGTTTTTTTCGTAATTTGACTTGATTCCGTCATTGTATTTCCCCTCCACTTTCCAATATTAAACCCTAAAATTATTTCTCCCACCTAAATACCCACGTTCTTTATCCAGATTATTAATTACTTCCAGTATCTTACTAGTACTTCTAGTACCATTAAATTATAATATTACTCCTATAAATATATAAGACACACCACTTATTGTTGACCAACTTTAATAAAATTGTACAAATCTTATCTTTGACCTTCTAATTAACCACACAGGTCAAATCTCGACCTCGACTCGACACTTATCAAAATATCCATATATATACTTCGATTTCTTACATTTCACTTCGACAAACGAATCTATTTCAATGTTTAAAGAATACAAAAAGAATAATTAATAAATATTTATATTTTAAAGTTCCAACAAGCCTATCTGATGCTGGGGATGAACTGATTGTATGAATGAAAATGATTTCTAAACGTATGCAGGGACAACAAAACGTATTAACTATAAACTATAAGTATATTCAAATTATAAATAAATATCTTTTTTTTGTAAATAAAGGACACAGAGTCATGTATATTATTATCCTTTCTAAACAAAATTAATAATAAACGCCAGCCAGAGCCAGGGAATTTAATAGGAATATAAGATAATTATAGGAAAGGGATTGATAGGCCGACAAGGCAACAACGAGAAGACAAAACACAAGGCTTTTTAGTTTCAGATTTCGTTAGTTCCTTGCTTTTTAACTCCGCTGTATATTATTTAGTGTGGCAAGTATTTCTTTATCCCATTTAAGTCCACGAGTATGAAGCTCCTGCTCTGTGAACACGCTACACGTGATGCCAAGGGTGTCGACGGCCTCAAATCCGAGGTATAAGGCCTTTTTTTCAGTAGCTTGCCTTCTACTTATTATTATATTCCTTATCCTTTCTTCCTCCTCTCAACTAAAATAACCCTCGTTGTTGTTTTTCGTTGTTGATAAAATTAACTAACTATATGGGCAGCAGGAACAACAACCAGAAGTTCAGGTTCACTCTCTGACTTTCTGATTTATCATGGCGATATTATCATTTCTGTATTACTTACTCTATATCTACATATATAAACTAATCTACAGTGAATGGACACAGTGAAACGGGACACTTTAAAAAGCCGAGTAATAAGATGATTGTAGTTTTGTCATTATTATTACTTATATAGTCTCTTGTTACTTTTTAGCACTCCCTTAATATTTATTTTAGACTTGATTTTTTAAGTTTGAGTCTCTTTTTTCGAGTTTTTGTCATCGCTCTGCTGTACCGTTTGTTTAGCTATACTTAAGTACGTGTAGACATATTAATGGAAATGTTTATGCTGGAATAATTAGCTTTTTTTACAGAAATACATTGGAATAATTATTACTGGACATGTGGACATAATGCGATTGACTGTTATGATATGATAATGCTTTCAATGTTATACAATAAATGAGTAAAAACATTAACAGTTGTTTCGAAATATTTTTTAAAAAAATATTTTTGATCTTTTTGGGGCATCTTCGGACGAGCAGCAAAAGACGGATAACGGATAACAAGATACTTGCAGAGTACTTAGGATTTAGGATGCCTTAAAAATGAAATGATTGTTCACATGAATCGTTTTGCCCCAGCAGAAGCATGATGATACAAAGCTAATTTTGCACCAGGGTACCTTAATTACCGTAAGTATACCTTAGAGGTACCCTAGAGGTATACTTAAGTATACATATAGGTACTTAGGTATATGGACGACGTATATTTCGCTATGCTTGATTTAAGGTACAAGGTGGGTGCTGGTGCTGGGTTGATGTCTCAATTTTTCTTATAAGGCAAGATGAGTTACCCGGGTATCCTACATGATATAACCGCATCATATATGGGTTAACTCATTGTAAAAAAGGGATTGAAATTGAAATCTAAAATGGATTTAAAATAAGATTAGGATTAGGATTAAAGACATTTAAAATAGTTTAGTTAATAAAAACGTCGTTAAAGATATGAAGAATGATGGTGAACAGGTGAACATGAAATAAGAAATCAGCACCAAACCAAAATCAAAGTCAAATGTTATGTACTTGAAGAATAAGAAGTATAGCATGGGTATACTTAAAGTCAAAGTGGCGGAATAATAATAATAAGGATAATGAATATTGCACACTCTTCTATACACACTTACATTAATATGAGGATGCAGTAAATTAAAAAATACAAATAATTTGACACGGGTGGACTTTATAGCTTTCATAGAGAATTAGAGACTCCAAACTATTGTAGTACTTTTGTTTGCACTAAATCTCAAATGTGGAATAAATACGTGCCAGTTTTTCAATTTACAGGTTACGCTTGTTTGAAGTACTCACAAATAGTATACCCATATATACTGCTTTATTACGTAATTTGATATTTTGCGATTTTGTCATTTGACTCTCACATTCACAGTTTATCTTTGAGCATTGCCAATAAAGCTTTTGTAGTATGCTGCTGAGTATTTAATATTTATTATTATAGTAGAGAGTAATGGAGAAAGTATGTAAAGCAAAACATTTTACATCACAGACTGGCTTGATTACAATACTGTCTTCATATAATTTTGACTGGATTGTAATAATGTAACTGTAGATGCTATATTAATATTATATATTTGAACATTTATGTGCTTGACCATAGGCAAAAAATAAGACAAAGGATGATGTATGTATGTACATTACATAGTATTTATGTAATAATAATAAATTACATTATCATGTATGAACCACCGACTGTGTTTCTCTCGATTTTCATTAATTTTTATTGGGTTGTATTATGGATATTATATTTTATAATGCTAAATATATTGTTAAAGATGAAGACTACAATAATTAAATGAGTCAAAGATGGAAATGTTACACTACACAATTTTTTCACTTCTTCTTGATGCTATACTGCTCGTTATACATCTATACTGCAGGTTGGATAGTGAAAGATATGTTTCTCTTTATTTGAGCTTTCTTCCGCCCCTGAGCCTAAGCTAATAATTTAGCATGTATACCTTGCAACTTCTTATTTCTTGAGATAATTATTTTAAGTGGGTCTTTACCGGATTGAAAAATCCTCGCTGCCGGTATCCATAGTTGTAATTTCATAGCTTGGGGGTTTTGGTAACGGCAACGGACCCCTTCCCCAAGCTCTATTACAACGTCATGGGATACAATATCTTCCGAAGTTACTTTGATCGGGCTTGAAAAGGGTCTGTTCTATTTATACCTATTTTCTTTTCTTTTAAAATCCTTTATAGATTGGATTTTTTTTCTTTTACTTTTACAATCCTTTACAGACTAGATTTTTTTTACTTTTAAAATCCTTCATAGATTGGGTTTTTTTAACTCTTTTTTTCAATTTAGAAAATTGTCAAGCCCTTACAAAGAATATCCTCTCGTAAATGATGAGATGATTAAAGATGCAATGCAAGATGCTCCTGTGTGTTGATAAGCTTTTCTTATTGACAGAATCACGATCTGAGCAGATTCCTATGGGTTAAATCTGCGTTTATTGGTGACGCTTAAATGGCCTCGACTCTCTATTTAACCAGGATTTGATGGATACTGATATGATGAAAGCAATTTCCGCCTTTAAGTCTTCTTCACATGTGGGAGCTTTCGGAATCCTTAAAATAACAGCTACACGATGCAAAGTTGCCACTCTGGTGCGAATGTGCCTGATTAAAAGTAATGACTGAGGATATAGATGTGCTCAAAAAGAATTTAACCAACGCTGCTGCAATCTTTCTTTAAAGCCTGAACTGGTTGACCGTTGGAAGGTAATATACCCTGAAGAAGGGATTTTGATCCGGTAACCTGGGTAAAACAATTTAACCTTTTGAGGGGTACCAAAGAGCTTGAACGAGGCGATGATACCACGACAGGGTAGTGGATAAACTCCTTCTGTTGACTCTTCGGTTAATATTTTCTACAATCTTTCTCTTAACAAGTCGCCACAGACAGGAGCGGGAACCTTTTGTTGGGGTAAGCAGAAGAATGAGCAGCTTGATGATTTTCATTGAAAATTATATATACACTTTTGGATATGGCGATGAGCTCCTTCTGAGTTTCAAGTACTCAACAATGAAAGGGATTTTTTTGCATAGGTAATTTCTTTCTGCAAATAAATTCTACAATTAATACCACAGAAGAACGATAGGCAAAAGATTATTGCTTAAAAGGAAAAGCAAATTATAAGTACCTATCTTAATGAGGGTGTTGGACGACAGGAACAGACAACTGGAAAACGGGCTGTAATAATAAATAATCTGCGGGCTGGTGCTCTGGTCTAAAGGACGTATAGCCATTTGATTCATGTACCTGTCTTCTCTATAGCTTGCAGTATGTGTGTACGCTGTTGTACCTCTTGTTCACACTATCAATGGGCTAAATCTTCACACTTACTACCTTTCCGACCGACCGGGAATGGGAGGGTGCGGCTAGAGGTCACAGACCGACAATCGCCAGTCCGTCGGGGTTGGCAAAACGGAAGCGGGCCACAAACGGGAAACCCCAGTTTGTCTCGAGGGACCTCGTAGAAGCCGGGATTGGATGGACTTGGATGGTCCAGATGAAACGTCGTTACCGTGTCACGGTATTTCTGCGGCGCTCCCCGCTGGCACCGACCATAACACAGTGCAAGGACGAAACCAGCGGTCACTCTCAAGGACTCGGCGTGGTGGTTGAAACACAACCAACTCCGCATGACCTCAATGTCAGCAGTCGAATCGCGACACGATTCGGATACCTTCGCGGACTGCCCGGATACGCCAGGGCGCGCGAATAATACTTTACAGATATTTTTTTTAAATACTCAGAAACTCTGAGATGTTTTGTGTAAAATGGTGCCTTGAAATGATGGTGATGTTTTACTGCCTCTCTGACAACTCTAGCAGTTGCCACGGAATGCCTGGTTGTTGTGTTGTATTCCATCCCCGAGTCACGGGGGTACCTCACTCTGGCTAAGTCTCGGACCAATCATCCCGCTAAACACAGAGTGGATGGGAAGCTATCCTGGACTTGTTTTTTCTTTCCTCTCTTCTATACAGCTATTTTCTTTGAACATCTGAGGCCGAAACACAGCTCTCAGAAGCACCTCCCCAATTTTTTTCATCTACCAAGAGCCACTTGGCGATCT
Source organism: Lipothrix lubbocki (assembly GCA_034696945.1). Classification (NCBI taxonomy): domain Eukaryota; kingdom Metazoa; phylum Arthropoda; class Collembola; order Symphypleona; family Sminthuridae; genus Lipothrix; species Lipothrix lubbocki. The sequence goes on from JAQGAK010002450.1 coordinate 10,814, forward strand.
CTGCCTTCAGTTGACGGCACCTCTGCACACCTGCAAGCTTCGCCTTCGCCCTTACTCCTTTCCACAGCCAACGGCTTTGTTGCACGTGTACTGCATAAATTCCTCAAAACATTTTCCCCCAACATGTATCAGTGCGAAACTGATCTATGTAATATTTTTTTTGTAAAGAAAAATGAAGGGGTTGAAAATTTAAAAGCCATATGGCTTCAACTGTCTCATTATATAACTGACTGAAATTTTACTTAAGCCAACAAAAGCCAAGACCTGTGGCTAATTTAAAATAGCTTTCAGTGTGTTTCAAATATTTTTTTTATCATTGAAATATAATCTTGGTAATATAACCAAATCATTTTTACTCATTATAGTATTCAAAAATTACGGTTACAGAAGCGGCTGCACTGGAGGCTTCGAAAGCTACAGCATTCTCCCGAAAGGCGTATTAACTGCGGGACGAGAGATTTCCGGAACCAGTAAATCGCTTTTCTCCGCTTTCCCGTAAGATTTTAACAATGACATGGACATGGCCCATTTGCCGTACACGGAAGGAATTCAGACAGGCAAAAACCTTCTTCCGTTTCTCTACCAGTGGCTCCGAATGACAAAAGTCGCCTTGAGGTCGCTGATAGTTATGCAGTCTCAACAGTTTTGATTAAACTCAATGAAGATGAGGAATGGGAAGCTTTGTGACTTAATGGAAAGCCAATGATGATACAGGATGGAAGTACTCACTCGTACTGGATGGGCTGCGGTAGACCCAAACAGAGGACGTTGATGTGAAAAGGATTAACCAGGTAGAGATACGCTTATCAAATTCCTCCTTTGGAGTAAATTGGCATATAGAACTTCGGGAAAATTCAGATAGTCTGGTTGTCCGGAATATTTTAAAATGGTTGAAGATATATTTTTTCAAGCTGCCTTCCGAGTGCATTCCTGACTCTAAGGGGTTGTTTTCTTTCCAATTCAAATAGGTAAAAAAGCAACTATGATGATATTTTAGGGGTCACCTGACTTGGACAGTTGGATAGATCTGGTTTAAGTATACAGGTTTGGTAGTATAAGATGATCTTCGGGAGCTGACTTGACCTCCCGGAAAGTAGACACCGTGAAACATACAACTTCTCTAAAGCTCGCCAAGGTTATCCTCCTATACTTAGGTGAGGTTAATTGTGATGTAATAATTACCTTGGATTTTAAATATGAACGAAGTTTGATATTAACGAAAGGGATGTTAAATAGGAATGATTAGAGAACGACAGCTTAGAAACATTTGCGATGCCCAATGGATGGACCAGACTCGTCGTATTATTGCTTGGAAATCCACATGTTGGAATGTATGTATAGACACGGAAGCAAGGATAGATCATCCGATTCAAACGCTGTATTTACGCTCTGGTGGGACAATTATCTTAATCTTCATTGTTGATGGGGCTAGAGCAGTGATTTCCTTTTGCATACGGTCAGCAATGCCTGGGTACATGATGGTACCTCCGGAAAGGACAGTGTTGACGTACAAGTCCTAAACTCCGTTTTATCTTCTTTACCTCGGTCAATTCCCCAACAGTGGAGATTATATAGATGAAAAGAATAGAGCATTTACCATGTTTTTTTCTTGACTGCAGTGCAAACTCCAACTTGCGGTCAGGACAGATTTGAACCGACCGCATTAGGAATATTGCATAAACTGACTTAATGTAGCAGCCGCTTTATAGCTACGATGCTGAAGACATTTGTACTCCTCTCATCCTAACCTTACTTGAAAAGTGAAGATTGGTTCTTAAACGACGACGTATGAGCTGATAGCGACAGCTGGGCAAATAATGCAGGAGGGTTGACTGATGGATGCATTTACACGGGAGATGAATGCCAAAGTGGGTTCCCCTATCTTGTAGATACAGCAAACAGCAAAAGAGGAACTCAGGAAAGAAAATTATGTTGTAGGTTGCAGCGGGTATTTGAAAAGGGTGATAACGAATAATTTCCTTTAAGAGCTTGTGAGTTGTGACTTGGACCACCAAGGAGATGAACCAGCAACATGACATACAAGTGGCAACCGAGTTGTGGAAAAGACCGATTCTTGTAAAGGAACGCTTTTGCTCCAGCAGCAGCAGCACAGTAGTGCCTGTGTACAACTAAATCCCCCCTTTTCGACATAGAAACATGAGCAGAAATAAATAATAGGTACATAGTCATTACCTCCTTACTCATTCATTCAACCATTCAAATGCCAGCTTGATGGAGGAACGATCAGGATGAGAACATCCAAAGACTTAATGACGTGATGTTAGGGGTTGGTAGGTTGCCGACCTTGCAAGTCTGGCCTTAATTTGGATATGCGGAATCAACAGGGTAATCCAAGTGCCATATGCTTCTGAAAGATATCACTCACACGACGCAAATCCATTCATAGTTATTCATACCCTAGCGAAGGTTTCACACTTAGACAAGCGAGAAGACAACCTTTGAGTTGACTCCGGGGGATAAGTATAAACATCTATACATCAACATCTATGAAGATTCATCCGATAGATAGATTTTGGAAAGATGCTGTAAATGCTGGAGTCGAGGCCTTGTGATATATTGAGTATAAGCTGCGTTGTCACCACACCAAAAGGGCCAATGAAGCAAAATGAAGAGTGCCAGAAAGCCAGGTAAGATTTAGATTTCGTCTCGATCAACCAACTCAGAACATGACCCGATCGAGCAATTACTTCTCCAATAAATCCGTGAGTATGAAGGAAATAAGGGCCGCCGAGTGCGATGGAAGAAAATGACATGCCGTTGACACTGAACGTGTTTCCCCATTTTCATTTTTGAATTTTGTCAGCCGCAGACGTCGATGACGCCGCGTTCTTATTTATTCTCTTCTCGATACTGGAACAAGGAAGGCTTCCCATCCACGATGGTGGGTGACAAGGATGAACACATGACATAACTATACAGAAAAAAAACGCGACCCACAAAATACTCACATGCTTACAAACGTTGCAGTTATATAGATTGATTAGTGTCAATATTGATTAAAAGTTTTAGGGATACTATTTCCATTATCACTATCCTTTGGTAAGTGTATCACAGCTTTTCTTCGCTACAGATGAATAGATTTTAATTTTTTTACTTAGTCTTTCGATGTTTCCGAACATACTCTCAATAAACGTAAATATCTTGATCAATTGACGAGACGTGGTGTCTAGATACCGGCTGAAGTTCGTTCCTTTAGTATTTCTTTACAATCCATGAAGATAACAAGGTGCTGTACAGTTCTGGCGTCTCTCTTCCTCTCAGCAAAGAATGCTCTCCTATGTAACTAATCCGGGCTACTGCCTCCAGAGACTGTAAGGTGAAGATACTAACTCCCTCGATCCCTCGACAACTTCTTTTATGGCTTGTTGATGGAAAATCTCTCTACAGATTAGATTTTTGTTCTTCTCCCAAAACTTTTCGAGTCTTCTAACATTCGTTTCAACTTTTTGTAAACAGTTCGGCAGTGTACCACAAACTAACCTAGCCATCAGTTTTACTATTTACACATATAGCCTACAGAAATATTGACGAAATAAGGTTTCATGATAGATACCAAATTATACGAGTCGACAACTGTCAACTACTTCTACAGATAATAGACAACCGAATTGCAGGTTAATGTACCTGTCTTTTCTTTCAGCTATTTACAATTTGTTTTCATTCGTAAGTATTACTATTATAAAAATTATTATGCATAATGATAGACGTAACTACAGATACTAAACAGTAAGATATATGGATATGTAAACTTATGTATTTGTCTCTGAGTCTCCCGCTTGAGCAGCGACTATTGCCAATTATTGCACGGCTTTCTTTTTCATGAAATGTTGTACAGATCCTGTTAAACAATTCTCAAAAAAACTATCGCACACCATATTTTACGACCTTAATCATTTCATGTAATGATATACGAATTATCAACAGTTAACTTTTCTAACGAACAACTTACATCTCTGGGTTGTCGAACTTATGACAAACCCATCTGTTAATATTTAGGAACGCCTTCACACTAATAATCATTAACAGTGAATTCCAACTCTTCCCCTTTCCTTGGTTATTCTTAACTCCATTCACAGGGATAGCTAAATCATTTAGCCAACAGGCACAGTGCGACGTGTAACAATCAATTTCTCGATCACATCAATCTTATTAAAATCCTGTAGACACAAGGGACAACAAGGAAACTAACAAATCCCACATAATCTCATACTCCCATCTCATCTCAGGTTATATCAACGAATCGATAATAAAAATGTTAGATACAGATGAGTTTTCAATAATCTTGGAGGCAATAAATTGTAACTCTTTCTACAAGATGAATGCCATAATGTAGATTCCTTAACTTCAGTGTGGGCCAGTGAATCAATTGCCTATACTTCTTTTGGTATATCGCTCCACACATTCTCAAATACAGAGATCCTGAAAAACTCTTAAACAATCTCCTCCTTTTCTTTTCGAGCAGGATTAACATTATGGTTGGTCACGCATGTAACCATCCACCAAATCATCATTGCAAAATACATTGCACTCTTTCTTACTTCTTTCTTTCAATACTAATTGGAAGATTAATAAAATACCATACAGATGTTGCTAATCCCGTTACACTTCAAACTTCCATTTTGAACTCACTGCGGCAAGATGACCTTTACGCCTCATCGGTAAATTTGCGTTATGCTCAGACACCTATAGTATACTCATTTGGCAGCGGGACAATCGTTAAACCCAAACAGGGAATTCCTAAATTATTAGATTTTACCAAAATTTGTTACCAATTTTCTACGTTGTTGTTGAAATATTTCCAGGTGTAGTAGTTCAGTCTAAATTATGGCATTTCCAAGAGGGAATTGCGACCAACGATTGTGAACAACAGTGAATTTGTACGCGGATGAACAATAGCAATGCTGACAGATGACAATTACGGTGACCTGACGCCATTACCAGTTAGCAGTTCTCTTATCAATAATGCATATTATGTGTAATGACAAACCCATCCGACGATACTGATATCGAAGTCAATTCCAGAAGCTTGATGGGGACCAAATCTTGTCAGAATTTTCTGTAGTACGTAACCAAGGCTTAATTTTGCCGTTTTCGTCATAAGCCAACTTGCATAGTATGTCTCGACAGCTTGTTGCAGGTAATCTGTGTCGGAATTCTCTGGTGCAAAAAAATACATTAATTTGTCCCCCCCACACCCCCCGAAAAGTACTAATACTTTTGTATACGATACCACTATTTACCAACATTATCTTTTTTACCGACTACTATTTTCCTTTTCCACAGAACGTTATATTGCATTCAATACGTATAGGAAACCTTTAGTGACTTGGGTTCTGTCACATCGCGATCGGAATTATTATAGCCTGGCGCGGGGAAACCCTTGACTGGACGATGGATTACAAACTAGGTAAATTCCCCCATGGCTGGGTTCATAGCCACTTTGTCCAGCTTTTAAAGAACCTCTCGTTCTTGTTCCAAGACAGAAGAATGGATCGATCTACCGTACTCATATCAGCAAAAGAAAACGCCAAACACATTGAACAGTTAACATTTTGCTACCTACACAGCAATGTGAAATATGGAATGGATGTATCTTATAATCAATGAGAATAAATATACCCAACGTTTTCTCAACAACTTATGATACCGCCGTATCGAACCTTTCTCTCTCTCACAGCCGTGTGCAATGAAGACGTGGAAGCTTAGGGTCACCTGACATGCCTACTTCCCTCGTCCCTGGGAATCAGCGGCAGCCAACCCATCACTTTAGAAGGCTCGTAAGACTGAAATCATTCAAAATCGAAAATAAACACCACATACATGAATAATTATCAGAAAAATCATTTTAACGCACGTAATGGGCAAGTATTTGGCTGTAAACATTAGTTAAATATATTTTCTTTAACATCATTTGTCATGTGAAATTTTACAAAAAAGTAACTTTATAAGTACATTATAGTAGATCCTACACATCTATCAAAAGTATCCACCTAATTCTAAATAACAGTCTTTGTATTTTTGCATGTTTCTCAAATAATTAGGTAAAGAAATATACAAAATAATGTACAATAAGTCAATACAATTGACTTTTGTAATAAGAACAATACTTATAAAGATCAAAGATCACTAACTACCAATTTACAAAATTAAAAAAAAAACACGATTCAATCATGAATTTAGCAATTACATATCACATTATTGCTGTCTTACACTCTCACGTTGTATATTAAGCGATTACAAAAATTCCTATACTCTGCCTCTACTGTCTAGCCCTTGACTGACTTTAATTCATTAAAAAAAGAATCTAAACTGGATAAACAGTTCTGTAATGTAGTATCTATAGTTGGATCATTCCCTTGTCCTTGCGATTCGGATGATGGTGTTGTACTCTGAACGGTCATTGTTAGTTTATAGTTGAAACTCTGAAGCTTTTTTCTTTTGTCTTCTTGCTTCAGTGCCAACTCTCTTTTAGCTTCCTTCAAGGAGTTAGTTAAAACGGCTTCCGCGAGCAAGTTGCTACAGCGGAATTTCCTTCTCATTTGTCTTCGCTTAATGGTAACATCAGCAATCCATTTCATGAGGCCAGCCGTCGAATGAACTCCCTTCCCATTCTCCAATTCGTACTCTTGGCAATCCGAGGCCGTGATAGCATGGAACGGAGCCTTCATGATGATGTTCAAGAATGGTTGATGTCTTGTCTTCTTCCCCGAATAGTGCGGGCGTTGCGTTATAGTTAGTACAAAAACTACCAAGTATTAACTTGACTGACGTATACAGTTGTGGACGCTGGAGCACTGCTGCGATGATAAGGCTTACTTCCTTATGTTTTGGAGATGCTGACTTTTATAATGTCAAACAACGGAGGAAGAAGGATGGAGTAAGAACTTTGAAGATTACCTTTTATAGTTGTACTAATGGTAAATACTATACTTTCCGCGTGGTGGAATTTTTCCACTATACCAGTCACTTCTGACCAGAGACCAATAAAGATATCAAGTACTTGGGCTGTATTTACCTGCAAAAACAAACAAACAACAAAAATCTGTCATTAGAACTCATTATTAATAACTTGATAAATTGTTACATGTATTTACTCCACAATTCCACACATATTCAACATCACATTGCATCAGATTTGTTACGCATTTAAGTCCATCGCCACATTACCTAACCTAGATATGTTATGTAATCTATACATACGTGTGAACCCTTTTATGCAACTGATTAATTACATAAAAACTATAAAGCATATTATCTACAGTAGTAGTAAGTAATAATGCGTAATTCACAATCTCTCCTGAAACAATTTTCATTGTTATACAGCACCCCTATGTAATGATCTTGTGTATTGAAATTAAATAATTCATCTAAACAAAACATCTATCAACAAACTACTGCAATCCCTATTTAACCCTGTTTACCGATCAAATTGAATCTTTACAGTATAAGAAATTAAAAAAATGTGAGGATATTCAACCCAAATCCAAAAGAAATATACTTGAAGGTACTGTAAGTAAGCCCTCAGACAGAATCAGAATAGCATGTCTGTAGTTCATTCACAGTTGCGTAAACAAAAGAGATTCCTTTGCTTTGCTATTATTATTGCTCAGCCTCATATATAGTGAAGCTCCTCTCTACATTTAATCCTCTCTCTCATCTCTCCCACACAAAATCAAATCATCACCTCCCTGAACATCAACCCACCACAGCTGCTCACGTCACATCACACACAGAGAGAACGACACAACCCTTTCCCTTCCCTTGAACAACATTTAACAGGAAAACGTTATACGCAATTATGCATACGCCATTGAATTTATATGCCACAGATGCTGATCTAATCTTTATATATGTACTCATATGATCATGACTCATATTATAAGTATACTCATACGTTCGTCCATCCTTCGAATGGAAAAATGGCCTAACCCCAACAAAACGAACTATAGTAGGTATAATAACAATTTAATAATAATACTAATAATAATGTTTACAGTTAGTTACTGTCTGAAATAAACTTCCTTTAAAATTCCCATATAAGTATGTACAAAAATTCCTCGTCCGTGAAACCTTGAGGAACATTTGGTCTACATAATATGAAGAACAGCCATTTAAATATAAATATTCCAAAATACGTTAGCTATTAAACAAGCTTTAAATTACCTCAAAATTTAGCATTACATTTAATTACGTTACAGCAAATTATTTTCGAATGAATTCAGAATCTTAAAACTCCAGAATCTAAAATGAATCCAGACATTACATTATCTATAGAGAAAAAATACAAAATAAAAATGAATTTCCAAAAAAAAAAATTAAAAACAAGATTAAAAATAAATATAAAAGTAATTTGAAATACAAGAATGCACCTAAAATGCCCAAGAAGAATGTAAAGTAAATAAAGTAAATAAAGTAAAGACGTATAGAATGTGTAAATTAGATGATATATAAATGCTCTGTGCCAAGACATAATACATAGGACAAATATGGCGGAAGATCTGTGGAAATGAATACAAGAGAAGAAGAAGCAGTGATTTTTAATTGAGAGCTTTCTTACCTGATTTCGATTGAATTTTAACAAGACCAGTCGACGTGCGCCTCTTTTGTTGGAATAAGTGCGGGGTTGACTGCACGAAACTGATATGATGTAATAATAATTGGATTTAAATAAAATATTTAAATTTTGAGGGAAGAGGAAATAATTATTTGGAAAAAACGCTCGTCCGTCCGTAGCGTAACTCTTCCACGTCTTCCTGGCTTGTGAAGCTAACCTCGAATGGAATGGCGCAGTTGTTGAGTCAATGGAGGAGCGAGGAATTCTTCCCCACAGAATCGTCATGGGAACAGGACGTGCTCCTCCGTCGCTCCCACTCAAATAGTCCCTCTTGCCTATATGGACAACATATAGGGACGGTTAGGGTCCCAAAGGGCTAATTTGTATGCTAACAATATTGAAATTGATACTTTTTGATGTTTTTATATGTATTTCGCTACTATGTATGTTGTTTTTTTATTAATTTATTTTTGGCTTTAAAAATTGACAATATTTACTATTTGGATGCTACTATTTTAGAATATTTACACCGTTTTTGGGAGTAATATAAGGAGGTTTGAGGTGTTTTTGAAGGGAAATATTATTTATAGGGGGGTATACTTGATTTTTGATATAGGGATATAGGTATATGATTTAGTGTACTTATACATGCATAAACGGTATGTATACATTATGTGCTAGAATTTAGAAAGGCTGCTTTAGCTTTAAATTGCAGGTAATGACGACAATGTTTGGGCGTAGGAATGTAGAGTGATGCGGTTAGTAATCGAGAAAGTCTGTGACGTCAGGCGGTCGTGTTTTTCCTCGCCTAGAGCCATGTTGGCGTACGTGAATGTATTTCATCATAAATATGAACTGATTTATTTTTGTATTTATTTTTGTATTTATTTTTGTATTTATTTTTGTATTTATTTTTGTATTTATTTTTGTATTT
>JAQGAK010002451.1:0-20320 GCA_034696945.1 Lipothrix lubbocki
GTTGAACATACTTCGTTAGTGCTCTTGAATGAACATTTCACATCCGGATTTACACGAGCGTATCCTCCGTTTATAATTCCAATTGGGGGATTGCATGTTACGGAATCAAGCGGAATTCTTCCCAAAGTAATTTAAGTTTCAGTTGTTATTATTTCTCGAAATACTTCACCATTTAAGCCTCATGATTTAGTAAAAAGATTTAATTTGACATTTTAATTAATTATTTACATATGCTGAATTCAATCATTATTTCTCATTTAGGAATTGGAAAATTTTATTGTGAATGTTGACCAATTCGTCTACATCAGTTTCGGCAGTGTCATTACAGTGTCGAAGCTACCAAAAGAGCTACAACAAACTATGTTTGATGCTGTAGCGTCGTTTGAAAAAACCCGCTTTTTCTGGAAATGGGAGGGAGACTTGCCGGAAAATATACCTAAAAATGTGCTGGCGAAGGCATGGTTCCCTCAACAAGATGTTTTAGGTATTGAGGAGTAACACTGGAAAATGAAAAATGAGACACTGTTTATAATTCTCATATGAGCAAAGATTGATATTAATTAATTTTTTTTATATTTTGTAGCGCATCCCAAATGCAAAGGGTTTATTACGCAAGGCGGGGCAATGAGTGCATATGAAGCTATTTTTCATGCCGTTCCAATGATAGTTGTTCCAGGCTTCTACGATCAAGCTCTAATAGCAAAAGCTGCTGTTCACCACGGGTACGGAATGCATTTAGAACTTTCCGACATCACTAAGGAAACATTTGGTGGTGCAATTCAGCAGATTCTGGGCAATACAAAGTAAACCTCTCGTTTAATTTGCTTCTTTAAATGGTGGTCATTAGGGATAATATGATGATGATGATGATTTTCAATAATAATAATTTAAAATAATATAATTATTCCTGAAAACAATTCGCAGATACTTAAGTGCAGTGGAAGAAGTTTCTAGAAGATTCAGAGATCGACCTCTCTCAGCCTTGGAAACTGCAGTGTGGTGGACTGAATACGTTCTTCGACATGACACTTCCCATTTAAAATCTGAAGCGCTTCGGCAAAGCTGGTGGCAACGGCGATCTCTAGATTTTTGGCTTTTAGTATTTTCAGCATTATTTATTTTAATTGGAGTATCCTTACTAACAACATTTACTATTATAAAATTAATATTAAAATTAAGCGTGACAGTTAAGAAAGTAAAGCAAACGTAGATCTAAATTTAGAAATAAGCTCATTTAATACACAATTTAACTTTTAAACATTTAGCATTTTAAAGATACAATTTGTTGTGCAATATAAGTAGTTTGCGGTCCATGAAACCCTGCTAAAAAGTACTATAGGCAACACACCCTGTGCACGTGTAACCCATGAGGTCAGCAGATCTTTTATTTATTTCTGTTTTCCTTGTTTTGATAAATTCACTGGCTAATCTACATGTAGATTATGAATAATAACAATAACTGATAATAAAATTTGATGATGAAAAATATTGTCTTCCTGCCTGCACATTGAGTTCAAGTAGATTTGACTTGTACAGGAAAAAATTCTCTTAGTAACCTTGAAGCAAATAATATTTGAACTCCACTAAAGCAATGCAATACAATGCAAATGCTGCCAAGTGGGCTATCTCTATCTGAACCTAAATGCAAAATGAGACATCCACCATAAACGCTGTGCAAGCTGGGATATCCCGTTTAAATTGTAATAAAACCTGAAAAGGAGGGAGCTTTTGTATGTAAAATTTCAACTGTAAGGCAATTGTAAATTATTGTGGAGCTATCCCATATCTTGTACTACAAATGATGCTAGATGTCCCACTTCGCAGCCAGGTGCACATGGAGTCCACTTTGCATCTCCACCGACGATACAAGACATGATTTATTTAAAATAGTTAAATAATACATGCGATACATCTATAAATACATTATCAGGAGTTCAAAGTAATAACAAAGGTCTCGTTATTATAAACCCTGATAAGGTCGTGTTTAAAATGTGATTAAAAGCTTCAACAAATATTTATTTACGCTGTCCAGGAGCTAATATCACAGAGAAACTCGAAAACGTATTCAAATAAGCTCCACTGATTCCTAGTAGAAAACATAAAAGAGGAGCAAAATTAATTAGAGAGTAAGGAAATTCGACAAGTCACAATAGTGCGGGAATAGAGAATAACATTAAATCTAACTAACAACAACAACCAATAATAAAGGAAAATGTTCAGGGAAAATAAAATTATAATTATTTTATTAGCAGCAGCAGCTTCCTTTATAAATCCCGCCCATGGAGCTAAAATATTATTCGTGTTCACACTTGCAAGTCACAGCCACCGAGTCGCCATCCAACCTTTAATAACGGCCATGGCGGATCGGAACCATGAAGTAACCGTGTTCGGGCCGATCAAGCCGGAAGAGCCGAATCCGAAAATAAAAGAATTTTGTCCAAAAGAGTTAATAGACCTAAATGACTTTCTCCACAACGACACAAGAACTTCGTCTGCAATGGGAAGACTCCAGAATAGGAATTTTGATCCGTGGACAGAGAATAAAAGTGTCTTTAAGTTAGGACTCCATTACACTGCCCACATCATACACAGTAAAGAGTTCCTCGATTGGTTCGAGAAATCCCATTTCGACCTAATTTTCTACGACTGGGCCGGAAAGGAATTTCTATACCCGATGGCCTACAAATGGAATGCCAAAGTCATTGCATTTATTTCCGGTGGCTCACCCGCTCCGAGTGAGCTCGAATTCTGGGGAATTCCTGAAGAATCCTGGTTTATGGGCATCCTTGGCAATACTTATTCTTGGCTGTCCGATAGATTTGCCAGTATTGTTGATCCAATTGATTGGTATATTGCTTACACCAGGGATTACCTCCCGAAAATTGATGCCTTGTGCCGGGAAGTTTTCAAATTTAATTTCCCGCCATTGGAGGAGCTGATGATTAAAAACATTGACTTGGTATTTCTCAACGAACATTTTTCTGCCGCATTTGCCAAAGCATATCCGCCTTGTGTGATCCCAGTGGGAGGAATGCATGGGAAGGAATCCAATGGAACTTTGCCTAAGGTTGTTTAATACAAAATTAATATTATTTTTTTAAAAAGTATTTTTTTATTAATTAATAAACCAATTATGCAGGACATGGAAGACTTCATTGCAGATGCCAAGGAGATGGTGTTCATAAGTTTCGGGAGCATTATTAAGGTGTCAGAACTGCCCAAAGAATTGCAGCAAGTCTTGTTTAATTCGGTTGCCTCCTTCAAAGACACGCGCTTCTTCTGGAAATGGGAGGGGGAGTTGCCTGCAAATATGCCTAAAAACGTTTTAACCAAGAAATGGTTCCCTCAACAAGATATTTTAGGTAAAGTTGAAAAATTATTGTTAATAATTGATGGATTAAACACGTATAAACATTGTAAAAGCAAATTTTTAAACCTTGATTTTAATTCTTGCAGCTCATCCCAAATGCAAAGGTTTCATAACACAAGGTGGCGTCATGAGTGTGCAGCAGGCGCTTTTCCACGAAGTTCCCATTTTAGTGGTGCCGGGCTATAGTGAGCAAGCTTACAATGCTCGAACGGCCGTGAACCAGGGTTATGGAATTTATTTGGAACTGGCAGATATTACGGAAAAAACTTTTACCGATGCGATCCGCCAGATTATGCATAATGAAAAGTAATGAAAGTGTACAAGAAATTTTATTGTTTTGGGATGTAGTTATTTCTAAAATGTGGATATTGTTGTTTTAATTTGGACACATTCGTGATTCATACGTGGTCTAATTATAATTCGACAGATATTCAACAAATGCGAAAGAAGTGTCCAGGAGATTCAAAGACCGACCACTGTCAGCAGTAGACACCGCAATTTGGTGGACGGAATACGTTCTCCGCCATGACACCGCACATTTAAAATCCGAAGCCATACGACAAACATGGTGGCAGCGACGGTCGCTAGACTTTTGGTTCTTAGTATTTGGTGTATTTTGCACTGGCAGTGGGTTGTTATTAGCCGCGGTCGTAATTTGCTTAAGGGTTGCGTTGTGCAAGAGACACGTTTCCGGAAAGGAAAAGCTATCTTAAGCTACAGATTAGGATGAATTACGTATTGTAAATAACATCCGCGGTTATAACATATATTAATCGCGAAGTCATATTAAGAATAACTTTTTAGCATTGTAGACTGTACTTAATTACATTGAAAGGTTTTCTTAAGTCTAAGGAAACGTCTTCATTATTTCACATGCTAATTTCCACAAGAAATCAAAGTTTTTAAAACTCGAGGATTTATGTAAAAATAATATAAAATTATCCAGAAAACATACAAATCATTTTTAAGCAATTACATTTCCATACAATATATCCCTTTACCCCCATTTATGGATGTTGCACATTTGGGATGCTATAACTCCAAAACAACCCACAAGTGGCACGAAATAAAAATGGTTTATTACTTCTACACACAATCTCTAATAGTTTGTAGTATGTTTCAATTCCGTGTCTTTCGGACATGAGAAAACCTTTTCTTGTCAGAAATGCTACGTCTAACTAAAGCATACTTAGTTTTAATAATGAAATTAAATAAAGCAAAAATAACAAATAACTATTAATTATGTCTTGCTTTGAAAATATCCATTTTGCTAATAAACCACCTGATTTTAAAACGTCATTAGTAAATTTTGTTTATTATTTCAAAATTCTAAAACTTGATTATAATCAGGTATAAGAACAGTGTAACGTAAGGACGGCATGGAAAATTACATTTTCCTTCGGCAAAAATTTGATGTCTCTAACAGTGAACAAGTCGCACGGATGATTAAGTGGCTGATAATAAAATTCGTCAATGAAACATGTTGTGTGCCTGCACTTTGAATTTAAGTAGAATTGACTTTGACTATTAAGTATTGTCGGTAAATTTGAAGCAAATAAATTCGGACTTTACAAAAGCCATGCATATCGCTACAGTGTAAATCGTATATATCTATGTACTTTGTACGTACGACCTTATCAGTAATTCCAATCCCAAGTAGTACACGTGTTTAGTGTAGCTTTATCTTTATTATCAAAAGTGAATGTTCAGAACGTGATTGAAACTTCAACTAAACTAAGCCAACATCCTTGTGAAGCTACAACAGTAACTTAACTCTCATTCTTCCAATTCTTTCGTTCAAAAATAAACCCAAGAGCAGAATAGTGGAGAAACAACACCGTCATATACAGAAAAATACCATGTTGAGCAAAAATTATATTATTCTTTTTATTTTATTGGCAGCTGGATCCTTCACAAATCCAGCCCATGGAGCTAAAATATTGTTCCTGTTTACACTTGCGAGTCATAGCCACCGAGTTGCGATCCAGCCTTTAATTACGGCAATGGCGGATCGAAACCACGAAGTAACAGTGTTCGGTCCAATCAAGTCTGAAGAACCGAATCCGAAGATAAAAGAATTTTGTCCAAAAGAGTTATTAGAAATAAATGACTTTTTACACAGCGATGCAAGAACTTCGTCTGCAATGGGAAGACTCCTGAATAGGAATTTTGATCCTTGGACAGAAAATAAAAGTATGTTCAATTTAGCCGCTGATGCTGCCGCAAAAATATTACAGAGTCCAGACTTCATCGAATGGTTTGAGAATTCCCATTTCGACCTGGTTTTCTACGACTGGGCAGGAAAGGAATTCATATACCCAATGGCGTACAAATGGAATGCCAAAGTCATTGCATTTATTACCGGTGGATCAACCGCTCCAAGTGAGCCCGAATTTTGGGGATTTCTCGAAGAATCCTGGTTTGTGGGCATTGTTGGCAATCCTTATTCTTGGTTGTCGGATAAATTCGCCCGTGTTATTAATCCTATTGATTGGTACATTGCTTACACAAGGGATTACCTCCCGAAAATTGATGCCCTTTGCCGGGCAGTTTTCAAATTCAATTTCCCGCCATTGGAGGAGCTAATGATTGAAAACATTGACTTGGTCTTTCTCAACGAACATTTTTCCGCCGCATATGCCCGTGCATATCCGCCTTTTGTGATTCCGGTTGGAGGAATGCATGTTAAGAAATCCAATGGAACTTTGCCTAAGGTTTTAAATGCAAACTTTAAATTTATTATTTAGGAACAATTGCCATTGTTTAAATTTTTTGTATTAATTAATAAATTTTATTCCACAGGACATGGAAGACTTTATTGCAGATGCAAAGGAGATGGTTTTTATAAGTTTCGGGAGCATTATTAAGGTGTCAGAACTGCCCAAAGAATTGCAGCAAGTATTGTTTGATTCTGTTGCCTCCTTCAAAGACACGCGCTTCTTCTGGAAATGGGAGGGAAAGTTGCCAGAGAATATGCCAAAAAATGTTTTAACCAAGAAATGGTTCCCTCAGCAAGATATTTTAGGTAAAGTTGAAAAATAGCTTATAAGCATTAAAATGCCTGTAACGCTTTTGAAATTTCGCGGCATATATGATACCCCGTGCAGAGCACGAGCTTAAAGCTTGATTGTGAATAACACCCGTTGTATATTGTACTAATTCTTCAATTGAATGTTTGCAGCACATCCTAAATGCAAAGGTTTCATAACACAAGGTGGCGTCATGAGTGTCCAACAAGCGCTTTTCCACGAAGTTCCCATTTTAGTGGTGCCGGGTTATTCGGAGCAAGCTTACAATGCTCGGACTGCTGTACATCAAGGTTATGGAATTTATTTGGAACTGGCAGACATCACTCAAGAAACTTTCACTGATGGGATCCACCAGATTTTGCATAATGAGAAGTAATGAAAGTTATCGCGAAAATTTATTTGTTAACCTTATCGTTTTAATTAATTGTTAGTTATATGTGAAGTGATGTTTATTACCAAAAGTTTTGTATTTTTGTTGGTTATTTACGAGAATTCTTTAAAAATTATTTATGTAACTAAATTTAAATTTTGCAAATCGATTGATTTTTGCAGTTTCATTATCTTACAAAATATTCAGTCTAACATAATAATTTATATCTTAACAGATATTCAACAAATGCGAAAGAAGTGTCGAGAAGATTCAAAGATCGGCCACTGTCAGCAGTAGACACCGCAGTTTGGTGGACTGAATACGTTCTCCGCCATGACACCGCCCACTTGAAATCCGAGGCCATGCGACAAACTTGGTGGCAGCGACGGTCGCTGGACTTTTGGTTCTTAGCATTTGCGGCCATTTTCATTGGCAGTGGATTATTTTTAACTATTGCCGTAATTTGCGTCAAAACTATGCTGAAGAATGAAATTGTTTCGGGAAAAGAAAAGAAAAATTAAATGTGTAATAGTTACAAATAAACTGCTCAATGCAAATTACATCCACGGATATTATTTTAGTTAGAGCTCACTTTTTTATTGGTTGAATTTGATTTATCCTTATTTGGTTGCCATAGCACGTGCCTGCTTGAATATTTTCGGTCAATAAATTGATAATATCTGTTCTTATCGTTAGTAATGTAGCATGCAAACTTTTATGCCTTCCATAAAATATGTGTCAAATATTCAAATATACAAATGTCATTTACAACGCTTGGAGAAATAATACAATAATCCCATTGTAAACGTTCATAGCCGTTTAAAACAAATTTGATCTTTATAATAAAACTCTTGCCGCTACACTGTATAATTATCGTAAGCGTATGTAATTATATGTATAATCCATAAATATTTTAACGTTTGCATTGTATAACTATTCAGTATAGAAGTTATCATAATAATAATTCAATCTTGTGGTGTTATTAGAACTTGAAAAATATCGAAAAGCAGCAGTCTGTGAGGTTGATAAAAATTAATTTTGCTAAATAAAATACAAAAACGTTAGTCTTCATTCCCAATTTCGACTGCTCTGAAGTAGGAAAATACACAGCAACACATATATACATATGTTGTGAAAAGAGCAGAAGATAGAAAAAATGTTAATCCAAAATCAAATTATTATAATTTTATTGGCAGCAGCGGTTTCCGTTACGAATCCGGCCCATGGAGCTAAAATATTGATCGTATTTACCCTTGCAAATCACAGCCACCGGGTTGCCCTCCAGCCCTTGATTAATGCACTCGCGGGTCGAAACCACGAGGTGACAGTCTTCGGGCCAGTCCGATCAGAAGAGCCCAATCCGAAAGTAAAAGAATTTTGTCCAAAGGTGTTATTAGAAATAAACGAGTTTTTACTAAATGATAAAAGAACGACCTCTATTGTGAGGAGACTGGAGAATAGGAATTTTGATCCTTGGACAGAAAACCGGGCATTTTTAAATCTGGGATTCGAGAGCATTCAACAAACAATAAAAAGCCCGGATTTCCTTGCGTGGTTTGAAAATTCTCATTTTGACCTGATTATCTACGACTGGTTGAGCAAGGAATTCGTCTTCCCAATGGCTCACAAATGGAACGCTAAAGTTATTGGCTTCATTACCGGCGGATCACCTGCGCCGAATGATCTCGAATTCTGGGGAATCCCCGAAGAAGCTGAGATCACGGGAATTCTTAGCAACACTTATTCCTGGCTACCGGATAGATTTGCGAATATTATTACTCTGATTGATTGGTACATTGCTTACACCAGGGATTTCTTCCCGAAAGTTGATGCCGTCTGCAGGGAAGTTTTCAAATTTGATTTTCCGCCCTTGGAGCAACTGATGATCCAAAAGCTTGATTTACTATTCCTCAATGAACATTTTTCCGCCGCATATGCTCGAGCATATCCGCCTTTTGTGGTTCCGGTTGGAGGGATGCACGTTAAGAAATCTAACGGAACTTTATCTAAGGTTTGTTAAATATGAACTTTAAATTTATTATTTTAATTTTAAATTTATTATTTAAAAACAATTGTCATTCAAATTTTATTTTTTGTATTAATTAATAAACTTCATTTCACAGGACATGGAAGACTTCATTGCAGATGCAAAGGAGTTCGTTTTCATAAGTTTCGGGAGCATTATTAAAGTCTCAGAACTGCCCAAAGAATTGCAGCAAGTCTTGTTCAATTCGGTTGCCTCATTCAAAGACACGCGCTTTTTCTGGAAGTGGGAGGGGGAGTTGCCTCAAAATTTGCCTAAGAATGTTCTAGCCAAGAAATGGTTCCCCCAGCAGGATGTATTAGGTAGTATGGATAATAATAAATATTGAGACTTTTATTATTCAAAACTATGTGTCACTTTTTTTAATTCGTCAAATTATTTCTTGCAGCTCATCCTAAATGCAAAGGCTTCGTATCACAAGGTGGCCTCATGAGCGTTCAGCAAGCGCTCTTCCACGAAGTTCCCATTTTAGTCGTGCCGGCCTACAGCGAGCAAGCTTATAATGCTCGAACTGCTGTACATCAAGGTTATGGGATTTATTTGGAATGGGCAGACATTACTCAAGAAACTTTTACCAATGCGATCCATCAGATTATTCACAATGAGAAGTAATGAACGTGTACAAGAAATTTTATTTTTTGTCATGTCTTTATTTTTAAAATTTGTAGATAGTGTTGTTTTTATTGGGAAGTAATTCGTGATTCATACTTGATCTAATTATAATTCGTCAGATATTCAACAAATGCAAAAGAAGCATCCAGGAGATTCAAAGATCGACCACTCTCAGCAGTTGACACAGCAGTTTGGTGGACGGAATACGCTCTCCGCCATGACACCGCACATTTGAAATCCGCATCATTACGGCAAACTTGGTGGCAGCGCCGGTCGCTAGACTTTTGGTTCCTAGCATTTTCCCTCTTCTTCATTTTCAGTGCTGTGTCAATAGCCATAACAGTAGTTTGCTTAAAGATTGTGCTTTTGCTGACGCGGACTGTGAATTCTGGAAAGGAAAAGCAAAATTAGCCTGTCTAATATTGATTCGGGACTTTGGTAGTTTGGTAGCAAGAGGTTATCGTCGTTGAAGAGGCAAATATGAACATTTTGCGGCAAGCTAAAAAGCAAAACTGAATGCTACTAGCAGTGTTTTTCCAAAATTGTCAACTGCAAAAATGAACGCACCGTTTAAAATGCAAGACAGAAATTTCATTGTCAATATTAAGTATTACACAGGAAAAATCCCGCCGCTATGGAAAAATCTATCGCGTCATAGGAAAACAAATGTTCATTTTATCATCTCATATTTACAAAATGTTCTCCCAGCAGCAGCATCCATTTTTGCACTTTATAGTAAATATCGAGATGTTCATATTTGCATTTTCAACGACGTTATGACTTTGTAATAATTATTCAATTTTCTTCTCAAAAGTTTAAATTTTTCTGTAAATTATATTTTTAAGCACTGCTTGGAATAAATTAAGAAGAATTAGATTTCTTTTCCTGGATATATGTATACATATATTCCTGCACGTATACATAATCGTTGTTCACTGCACCTTTTCACACACAATGAACTTTAAAGATAAACCAGGCATCGAACTTGAATATTGTTAAAATTAAACTCGTGCTTATCACACTAATGGTCCGTATAGATAAACCTTTAGAGAGTAAATAATGTAAAGGATTTTTAACCTCCTGGTCATGCGTTTCAATGAATATACTATCATTCATAAAGATTCTTGACTCCGTCTGGTATTCCATATATATAAACTGTATATGTATATATAGGTTTTCCATTACGTACCCTTCATAACTAGATTTTTCTAGTTTGCCGACCCAATCCTTAAGAATTAAAATCACGCCTATTCCTTATACTTCCTATAAATTTAACGCATATTCTAAATATAAACATGTCTGATTGATCATTTTTGACCGCAGTCCATCGGTAGCTCGTGTGCCCTGAAATTTCCCACACTGCACCACAATAATTTCTCCTATTGTTTATAAAAAGTCACATCCATCGAATAATTTTTTCATATTTGATATTTTACTCTATTCAAGTCAAAATTATGTGAAAATTAGTAAAAACTGTTTAAGCTTTTCATCTATTAGGTTAAAGTGTAGTTTACTTAATTTGCCAACGGAGTTCATAATTTAAATCTTAATTTCTTATAGTTTCGGACTGAAAATGTACTTGAAAATTAAAATACTGCTATACATTTTGCTGACACTTTTATCCATCAATCTCGCTCATGGAGCCAAAATTCTGTTCGTAATTATGATGGCAAGCCGCAGCCACCGCATTGCACAGCAACCCCTGATAACAGCAATGGCGGATCGAAACCACGACGTAACAGTGTTTAGTACAATTAAACCGGAAAAACCGAATCAAAAAGTGAAAGAATTCTGTACACAGTCACTGTTGGAAGCGAATGCTTTAATGCACAAAAACACAAGCTCAGCTACTGCTCTGAAAAGACTTGAGGACAGAACCTTTGATCCATTTTGGGACGGCAAAGCTGGCTACGCAATGGGCTTTGATTTTGTCGAGAGGACAGTGAGAGACCCGGAATTCATGAATTGGATCGAAAATCAAACATTTGATCTTATTATTTGCGACGGTGGGGGGAAAGAGTTTCTGTACCCTTTTGCATACAAAATGAAGGCAAAAATAATTGGTTTTACTACGATGGGAGCGCAGTTGCCGTATGAACCAGAGCTGTGGGGGATTCCTGCAGAAAGTTGGTATCAGGATGTGGTGAGCAATAAGTTTTCCTGGCTTCCCGACAGATATTTCTACACGTACAATACTATTGATTGGGACATGGCGCATAGAAATCAGATTCAGAAGATTGAGTCCCTGTGCAGGGAAGTTCTAAATTTTGATTTTCCCCCTTTACTTGACCTAGTAATGGATAATACTGCCTTAGTTTTTGTGAATGAACATTTTTCGACGGGATTTGCAAGAGCGTACCCTCCCTTTGTGATACCAGTTGCTGGGATGCATGTTCAGGAGTCCAATGGAACTTTACCAAGAGTAATTGTTTATAATTTGTAATTTAATGTTATTTATTCTCAATTTATTGTTTTTTATTTATTATTATTTATTCTCAATTTATTGTTTTTTATTATTTTTTATTATTATTTATTTTTTATTTATTATTATTTATTTTTTATTTATTATTATTTATTTTATTAATTATTTATTATCAATTTAATAATGGAAAATATTTATTATATTAATAATTTTGTATATTAGGCTATTTAGCACTTTTGGCCTGTTTTATAGTGTGTCTTTGTAAAGAGAGTCCAGTGTAATCTCAGTTCGGATTTGGAACGTTTCAGAATTATTTAAACCAAGTTTGGCCTTTAAATGTACGTTAATCCAGAATCCCTAATTCTGTCCAAACATCATTACATATCCTGATTAATTGCATTTAATCGTATGTATTTCAATCTCCAATAATCATAGTATTTAAGGTCGTAAATCGCAAATAAACCTGATGTGACAACGTGACAACATGCCAGTTATGTTGGCTTACATAATTTCTCGCTAACAAAACGCAAGCGTTTAAATATGCTAATTTAGTGCAACTACATATGCGAATCTGTAGTCCTTCCTAACATTCCTAAATATCTAAAATTTATAATATTTTTGTGTTCAAGGCAACCATTACATACATTGGTGCATTCATGCTCTGTGTATACGTTTTTCATACTGCAGTTCCCCCTGCAGTTCCCCAATTTCACCGGGAAATCGTTGGGTAAATATTTTCAAAAAAAACCCCAAGAGCGATTTAGCTATTTTTCTTATTGCCGACTATTTACTGCATAGTATGTACATATGTACATTTGTGCCAGAAGGCAATCCGAAAATTCAAACAACGTCTGCATCCAAAACGTTTTACATTTTCTCGTGTGTATATGACTCTGATATCCGGCAAGTTTTGTGGAAGTATTATGAAGAACGGTTATGTCTACGCATTAGTAGCCGAGTAATAGTTTTTTGCATGCGGTGGTTGTGCCTATATACATACGACGTTGTAAATACCGAGCGATATTTACGAATGTCTGACAAATTTTAAAATCTTTTTATGTAACTTGTGGTTTTAATCAAAAGCGTTGGAATAAATCTACTTTTAAAGTTTTTCATATTTCCAGGAGTAAACAAAATTGTATGGAATGCACGCTACGCAGTTGACTGACAAACAATTAGCCAAGAGTACGCATTTCTTTATATGTCAACTTTTACATTTCGTTTTTATTAGAATTTGATTGACTTATATAAGTTATATACGTCAAACTTGGTTTAAATATACTCAACAATTATACATTGAAAATCATACGTCCTCTCGAGAGGATGATTTCGTACAACAATTCAAATGAACACTTGAATTTGAATTATTTACATATTTAAGCACTCAAAAATATTAAAGCAAAAATGAATAATTCAAGTAATGTTTTCCAATATTTAATTATTAAATATTGGAAAACAACGTTTGGGAGATTGTCATGAATGGATATGACTGGAATTGCCAAAAAACACAATCTTGACATATATTTCAAATAGATTGTTCTACCTTCAAATGTTTCCGTTGAATATAGACAAGCTACAAATACGTATTTTCATAAACACGTAATATAATTTTACACAGTATTTTACCTTATACAGTGGAACCTTGCCATAAGAGGCCTCCATATAAGAGAATTCTCTCTATAAGAGATCCTTTGGGCTCGCATGTCATACATGGTTATATGCATACGAGCTCTCTTTATACGAGAATTTCTATATAAGAGGCAGATTTTGGTGATTTATAGCGTTCTTTTATAGCGAGGTTCCAGTGTATGTAGCTTAAGAGTTTTTGACTAAGATTAATTGCCGTTGAGCGAGTTTCAGCCCACTCCACCGCTCCCAATCAAACGTTTTTTCTGCTCCACCGAACAACAGCACTAGTAAAATTTAAATAAATTTTTTTAAAATTATTTTTATTAACATTTTTCTATTAGTTGTTATTAGTAGTTGATTTGGTCTTAGCATTCACAAATAATCCAATATTTATGAAATACTTAAATACTTCCCTCATCAACCGCTGATGCTTCCAAAGAATAGGGCCACGATCGAATTCATAGTCATAATCAAAACAGGTTTTCTGAGGGAACCTCCAATGTCTATATTTTTTTGATAAATCGCCTCGAAAACGTTGAACCCTCGTGCAATTCACGGTTGGTGCTAATGTAATAATAGTGAAGTTTATGAGCTCCTCAGGCTTTTGAATTCAGTATTAACTTCTTCGTCAACTGTAAAATCAGATTTGAGATGTCCTTGATAGGTGACAACTGGAAATAAAATGCCAAGAAGGTATCCACAAACTATAGACCTCTTTTCCCTCAACGCGTTTCTGTGAGTGCTTTGGGCTAGCGTTAGTTTGACAACGATGGTTAACATTTTTGCAACCCTTTGTGGTTTTGGACAGGTAAGAGCAATGGTCAGAATTACCAGCGTGAGTGCTAAAGTTATCCACACTGACGATTGCAACGGTTGCAAGAATATGTTTAAATGCCGATCATGGTACAACAATTCCCGGGTGAAAAATTTATATTCCTCCGTTGTGCCAATATCGTAGTGACGTTTGTAATAAAAAGCACCAAAAAGTCTATCTTTAACTTGCGGTACCTACCTCTCGGATTCATATGTGAATCGTTTTGCCACTCTGCAAATAGTTCCGCCCTGTATTTATTTATCTTTAAATTCTCTCGCTTACTGAATGTACCATCATTTAGTTGTATTTCATGAACAAATGCTGATTTATATTTCCACTGAACTCCTGTACCCTTGTTCATTGTGAAATGGTGAAATTTAATGATCTCGTTTTTGCATTCTTTAAAAAATGCACAAGTAGTAAAGAATTTTGGCAAGAAGCTATCGAAAAACACTAGTGGATAACTCCTTGGAATACCGCCTTTACAATACCAGCAAACAAACCACACCTGAACGTTTGTGTTTGCTTGGGTTTGTTGTGGTGATTGAACCTTTCCGAACCAGAGAAAAAACACTCGAGATACTGGACTGGTGCCAGGAGTACTTGCGAGCACTCTGATGATTTCATCATAGAACCAATCCATTTTAGGCTGACCCCGAATAGTCGGATTGGTGACGTACGTCGAAATAACGAAATTATATTGTGGCGTCGCTACCCACTGAAGACACTTTGGGTTTTCGTTGAAATCAAAATATCTACGAAAGACATAATGGATATCCACGAAAAATAGTTTTGGACATGTAATTTCTGTATCCCAAAATAAACGTGTTTCCGACCCCGCATGGTGTAGCTTCATATATTCCCACTTTCTGCGGTCGTCAAGAAGAAATATGTTGAGTGAGCAGTTGAGAAACCGTGTGCGCATGTAATAATACGTTTTGTTTTGAAAATGTTTCGTAGGCGATTTCCAGTTACGATAAGTAATAGGATTCATGTTTTGCTTCAAGGCGAAATAAGCATCCATGTCAAATAGACTGATGAAGCAAATTTGGAATTCGTTTGTGAAATCGTCTAAATATATAGTTTGGCTATTAAAATACCGGAGTGTGATCTGTTGGAATGCAAACATATTTGGGGAAAATATGACCAGCAATGACAAAATATTGTTCATGATGATGCTAACCAAATAGACATTAAAATACTTGGATACGTAATTCGAAAGTTTCTTATCTAAAAGTTATGGAAGAATCATAGCTTACTGCCGCCAACAGTGCATTTGGCAAACCTCGATTTGGTATTTGTGTTTCTAGGACTAATTGAATTAAACAATCCTGAAAAGGACGTCGTTGTTAATATGGAAAACAAATATCAACATTTAAAAGTTGCAATTGAATTGGTTTTTATCGATCAGTTGATTTTAAATTCATCTATAAAACTATTATTATTGCAATATATTTCATTGTCGTTTGATCTCACTTGATATAACGATAATTTGTTATATTATGATATACTCTCGCTATTAAAGATCTCCTTATAAGAGAACTTTTTGTATTGAATATACCACCACAGCTGCACTGTCATATTTAGTTCATGGGAATTTCCACCGCTATTTTGCTATACGTGTTGACACAATAATATCACCGTTGGCCGTTTGAAATGAAAGTAGAGGAAGGGCAAACGGCAAATTGAGAGCAGCAGGGGAAGATTCGTACTTAATCATATACTGTTGTATATACAGCCTTAACCGCATTTGCAGACCCAGTTCGCAGGTGTAAACAACTCCAGCCCTGCCGTGTATGAGGCTATAGGTAATTGAATAATATTGCAAACAATAGTTTAAATTTGCATAGCATCAGTGTTTTGAAAGCATACACGAGAGAATATTAATACGAATTCTCACTTGGATTTCTGCCTCACAGCGGAATTATCATGTATAACTTACTGGTTATCGTCGTGTTCAGCTTTCTAGCTGGAATTAATATCTGGGTAAAGCCAACGTTTGCAATGGTGGGCTCATCCTCACAATACCCTGAGGGTCCGGGACATCTTGGAGCTTTTTATATAAAAGACACTGTGGTGAGTAATGTTTTGCAAATATACCTATAGTCGAATTCTTAAATAAAAATTTTAAATTTTGCCGTATATGTACATATATAGGGAAAGCTTACAGTGTATTGTAGCGGGAGCTTGATCAGCAACAACGCCGTCATCTCCTCTTGCTACTGCCTTAACCAGGCTCTTCAACAAGTTCAGAGCAAACAGGGCGCTTTCTACGGTGGTGAACTCCGCTATGCTCAAGGCCAGACAAGTATGGAGCCTGCAGAATTCAATGCTCAGAAAGACCAAGGCATGGTTTATGATACGAAAATTGACTACTCTAACATTCAATGCCCCCCGTATGTAAATTGTTTTATTTTAAAATAATTAAACATCAAAATTATTACCATGTGCACAAATGTACAAAATTTTCTGAGTGAATAATTTTAATGCAATGCTTTGCATATAGTGGCGTTGACTTGAGCGACACCACGAATTTCCCGAATGACATCGCAATTGTTTCAATTCCTACAGTAAACATTGCTGCGCTTGGCTTGCTTACGGCGTTTTTAGCAGTTGACGAAGAACCGCTTCCAGGATGCATTCAACCCGGGGTGGAAACGTACATCAAAGGTTGGAGTAGCAGCTGCAGTTGCAATATGAATGTCAATATTTCCAGGAATTACATGGTGGGTTGGGCAATATTCAAATATCTTTAAACAATATTCAATCATTTAAATTATATATAATCCCTCAATTAATTTTATTCTTTTCTACCATAATACTTACGTGATGAATGAAATTAAGTTTCTTTAACTCCCACAATTTTTCAGGAAGCAATAGTTTTGGAATGCGAGCAGACCCAAATTTTTTCGGACAAAAATGATTGCGATAAGAACGTGTTCTGTACCAAGCAAGATGATGTACTGCTAACGTTGGGGGATTCCGGAGGCGCTAATATTATAAAACACCCGGGACTTACGCGGACACAGGTAAAATCAGCAATAAAAGCAACTTTGAGCTTAAACCTAGTGTTTACTATGGGGATTCAATTGATGACTACTCTGAATAAATTTAATGGTAGTACCCTAATTTTGTACACTGAACTCTCGCTTTAAGAAAATACTCTAAATCGCCAAAATCAGTCCCTTATATAGGAATTCTCTAATGGAGAGCTACAGTATGGATATATCTGTCTGATATTTGGGCTCAATGAAGCTCTTACAGAGAGAGTTGTCTTATATAGAGATCTCTTATAGCAAGAGTCCGGTGTATTTACAGGTGATTTATTTAAATAACACTCCCCATTAAACTTAAATTGATAACATATTTGATTTGCTCGAAGTTCGGCGTGATCTCCTACCAATTCAAAACGAAACCCTACGGAACTGGATGTACATTATCTAAAAGAGCGCAAGTGAACACGAGGCTGAAACCCTTTGGAGCATGGATCCGGAAACTCGTTCCTGGTGCTAAATATGTACCGCTGAGTTATGCAGGGCAATAAAATGAGTGTGATAATGATTCAATTGATGATACATACAATTCTTTGTGCTGGTGACAATTTTTAAATTAATTTTAAACGTTTCATGTATTTTCAAATACCATCTGTCAAAGGAGTCATGTAGGGTTTAATATACGCAAATTTCAAGTTAAACAATTTTAAAGGTAATTATGTACGTATATAACATTAAACGAATTCTATATATACTTATTTCAATAAAACCCAAGATGTTTACCAAAACATTGTATTCAAATTAAACCATTATCGTCTAAAACATGCTTAGTCTATGAATTTTGTATAGAATTAATTCCGCACACAAACACACAATAGGTAAGATAAATGTTAAAAGCAAAAGTCGAAACACTAAATCAATGTTAGAATCTTTAAACGACAGGGGTTTAAAAGAAACAGTGAGTGTTTCGGAATTCGACAGCAAATTATCTTTGACAGACCTGCTCTCTAGTTCAGATTTAATCCGCCTAATCACTCCTGACGAAAACAAAATGTCAACACGCTTCGGAACACCTGACCGAATGGCGCCATTTAAACCGAAAGGGATGCTGTATCCTATTGGTCGGGTAAGGAAATTGTCTGAATGTAACCAATTATTTCCAAAAACGTTTCGTCCAACTTTCGACTCCAAAAACGTTTTTGTTTCATAAAACTCCCGTTTACTGGTAACGATAGCAAATTTTTCACTAAATTTTGTAACTGAACTAATTTCTTCATAACATATAAAAGTTATAGCTTGCCAGGATTTAACGACAGGATGTATGTGCTTAATGTTATAGTCATATTCATTAAAGACATCTTTATAGAATCTTTGATGTTTCCATTTTCTCGGGGAACGATTCGCTAATTTAAGTAAATAAACGCGAAGAAAATCAGGATGACGTTTATAAAAGTCAGAGTCTCGAATACTCTTAAGTTCCTTGCAATCCATATTTGGAACGAGAGTAATCATTTGGAAGCTCACCAGCTCCTTTAAACTTTTCAATTCGGTTTTTACTTCTTCGCCAACGGCGTAATCGGACTTTAGATAACCTTGATAAACGTTGACTAGAAGTAGAAAACCAATATGTACGCCAAAAATAATCCATCTCTTTTTAACCAAATTTTTCCTGTTTTGGCTCTGACTCAGCAACAATTTTAGCAAAATCGTCAACGTTTTATCGATTTCACTTAGTTCGGGATATGAAATATTGACTGCCAATACTAAAATTGTTGTGGCTAAAATTGTCCACACTACCCAATGCAACGGCTGAAGAAATACAAATAGGGTTTGCCTATCATTGTACGCCATTTCCTTTGTAAAGAATTTATATTCCTCAGTTTTGCCAACCACATAATGTCGTGCATATTTTTTAGTTAGTCCGTCTTCAACTTTTGGAAAGGAATACGGACTCATTGGTAATTTTTTGGTAAGATTTTGCCATTCTGCAAAAAATCCTGTTTGAAAATGATGCAACTTTGAATTACGAAGCACACCCTCACCATTATCCAGGCGAATTTCATGGACCAATGTCGAGTCTTTATCCCAATACACTTCCTTCCCGCCATCCATAATTGACAAGTACAAGTTTAATATTCTGCTTTTACATTTACTTAAAATCTTACAGCTAGTTCGATAGATAAAATTGTGCAAATTAAGATAACTATGTGCCTTGGACTGTAATACAAAATTTTTACAATATTGGCATAAAAACCAAATGGTAATATTTGTGATTTTTTGATATTGAGCTGTTGGATTGTTTTGGTTTATCCATAGGAAAAACACAGGGATAAATGAATGTCCAGGTGACTTACCCAGGGCTTTAACCAGATTGATGTAAAAATTTGTCATTTCTGTGCCTGCACCCTGAAGGGTTGCATTATTGGTAGATACGACAAAATGATACTCCGGTGTGACGTAGTACTTGAAGCAGGGACGATTTAAAATAACTTCGCTTGTAACGTCAAATATTCGTGGGCAATTTGCTTCAAAAATAGTTAAGTAATAGTAAATTGCGTCATGCCGAGTTTGGGCTATAAAATCCTTTTGAGTTTCCTCGTCAAAGAGGTAGATATTTAGGGAACAATTGACGAATCGTGTGCGCATGAAGTACGTTTCCTTTTGATAATGTTTCATAGGCGATTCCCAATGACGCCAAGTTACTGGACTATTATTTTGTATAAGTGCAAAATCCGTGTCCAGGTCAAATAAACTGATGAAACAATTTTGGAAACTGTTTGTAAAGTCGCCAAAAAATATTGGTCGGTCGTTGTCATAACCAAGATTTTTTTTATGGCAACACGAAAACGGTGGGAAGAGTAAAGTTTGCAAAAAATGTTTATCATCATTTTAAAACAAAATACTATTTATATTACGATATTGGATCATAAATTGGTCATTGTAGTGAAATAGATTACGTGGTACAGTGGAACCTCGCTATAAGAGACCTCCATATAAGAGAATTCTCTCTATAAGAGATCCTTTGGGCTCGCATGTC
>JAQGAK010002452.1:0-20308 GCA_034696945.1 Lipothrix lubbocki
CAAGTTTTGTAAACGTATACTGAGTCGTTTCGGCTACTTCCTATATGGGAGCAGTGTCAATAAATTTGTCTTTCTCTCTGAATGAGTAGACATATGCCATGTACAGATGAACCACATGTGAATGGCAGATCACAGTCTTTTAAAAGCTTGTAATTTGTTTAGTATAGACGGGAAATAACATCATTTTTAATTTGTTGCATTCCTTTTTAAATCAAGCAAAAAAAAGTGTTTTCAGAGTTATAGTAGCTATCATAAAAAAGACTTTTTCATTAATTATATGATGGTGGTCACAGTTGTTGCTAATGATAAGAACGTTTTTCTTTGGAATAAGGATGGAAAATAACAGTAATTGTTTATTTTCAGGTATGTCCTGTTCTTTTTAATTATTATTTAATTTTGCTTGATTATTTATTTATTTGCTTATTTCTGCACTACGATTATTATTTATAATTATAAGTAGATATTTATACTATTGCGTTCTTAGAAAGTGTATTTGGATATGTATTTGTCTTCTCTTTATTTAATCTTAAAAATATTTAAACTTTTACAATCTCGTTTTGAATAAATCAACGTAACACATACCTAATCACATATATAAATGTAAGCCACGTTATCTCGAAATCACGTTGAAGTTTAGCTAAACAGATTGCATTACAACTGTCATTGAAAGATGCGAGAATAAAATTCAATTTGTTGTTGAGTACATGTGTGAATGTGACATAAGATAAAAATATCCTCTCGGAGAAAGTCTAATGTGTCCGTATCAAGCGAGAATCTTTGGGTACCAAGAAGCGAATTTTCTTTAAAAGAGACAAGTCACCTGCTGTGTTTGAGCCATGTCTCCATAACTTATTCTTGTTGTGTAAGCTATTTTAATATGCGTACATACATATAATAAAATGCAGATACAATACACTCCCAATATCCAAACCTATAGAAAGTTTAAACTCATGTAAACCTGAATGTATGTACATTATAACATTATGTACTAGATAAATATAAAGTGTCAGCAAACAGCAGTTGCCGTCGTTGGAATTGAGTTTCGTCTATTCATCTCGCTCATCCTAAGTTATTTTCACTTCCATTTCATGCTTATTTGGTAGCTCCTCAAGTGAGATTCCTACCCGCTATCATTTTAAAATTACATTATATGGATCAATTCGCTCTCTAAGGTACACAACGTCCCGGCGGTTTGTTTTAGACGTGAGCTAATTTAAATTTTCGAGGGTGTTTGTTTCCAAAACTATACAGCCTACAGCACGTTTCTTGTCGTCATTGTTCATTCCATATCATTCATAAAAGTTGCTATTGAATTAAAACACTGCATATGAAGGAACAGATACACACAAACCTACAAGGAAACACAAGTTTACAAGCGAGTGTCTGTTTTCATTGAATTTATAAAACATCACAAATCCGAAATTAATGACAAACACAATAGAGACGCTCTGCTGTCTTTCCATGCCTATGTTTCCAATCTTGTTAGTAGGATGAAGATAAAAAGATGAAAGGAATGTGCATATTCAGACCTGTATTTGTATGTAAATGCACACCATGTAATCCTGTACATACATGTCAAATAAAACATAATTACGTACGGTATAAATATAGCACAGTATGTATAATAGTATATCCCAGTTTATGTAATTATACAGCATAGCATATATAAGTATAACATACAGCAAAGTATGCGTTTACCACGTAGAAAGTCTATGTATTTACATTACGACCTAGAAAGGAAGTTTATTCCCGACAAAGTAAAAATACGTTTGGCCATTATCAGTAGCTTTCGAGCTCTTTTGACAGGCCGAAGATCTTAAGTAGTGCCATTTTGGATACACAAAAGCTTCTTACGTATGTACACAAGTGTGTGAAGGAGCCATAGCACTGCTATTAGTTCTGTACGTTCCCTCTCCGTGTCCGGACGTGTTTCCTTTAGCCAAAGGTGAACTTAAGAGCTTATACAGAAGCTAATGAGAGCAAATTAATTTCCTTTGTGTTCTCTGCAATGCTATACTGATGTGTA
The DNA here is from genome assembly GCA_034696945.1 of Lipothrix lubbocki. NCBI lineage: Eukaryota > Metazoa > Arthropoda > Collembola > Symphypleona > Sminthuridae > Lipothrix > Lipothrix lubbocki. Next base: position 2,027 of record JAQGAK010002452.1, read on the forward strand.
TAAAGCTTTTCCGTAGTAGTGGTGGCATACGTTTTAATACTTATGGAAACCTCCAACACACTTATTTGATATATTTCAAAGCCTGAGAATCTTTCAATACTTAATATATTTTTATAACAAGAACCTTTAATGCTTGTATAATTGCCTATTAAGGCCCCTTACACTGTTGGAGTGTCGCTATCTGTATAACTATCTGTAAATAACTACCAGTAAAAAGCAAGTGCATTTTGTTGTGAAAGCAGAAGAGCGGACCTTGTGTAAATTAATTAATAGCTACGCATGTTAAACGTACATGATGTTTGTACATAGTAGGAGACGAGTCTCTGTGTGCTAATAACCTATTATATGAAATACGGATGCTTTGTTTGTAGTTTCAATATATTTCAATGAAGTGCAAAAGTATAACCGTACAAAAGTTGATTCTTTTATTCGGCGGTACAATATCTATAGAGCACTTCCGATAGTAACGCCAAGTAAATTTCCCTTTGTAGTGCGACAAAAAGAAGCAAGTTACTAACAATTCATCCTTTTCTATGCCTTTATAACTAGATACTACAGATAACTTCATAATGCAGATACACTGTCTAGCTTGTTATGTCCTGGAGATACATTGGGAAGTAACCAAGGAGAAAATTCCCTGTCAAATTTGGTTATGCTTTCATACCTTCTGGCCGACTGGCCACTCCTTCCTTCCGTCCCACAAAAGATTGCACCCTCCTTCATTCACCAAGTTTGGAAGAATACACTGCAGCGATGCTGAAGCTGCTTGGATCGACTGAATGGCAACCACACTTTCACTTATTGCGATCACCTCGTAGCATCAACAACAGCATTGCTCATCATTCGGAGAAAGAAAGCAAGCCACCCAAAACAAACAGAGAGACCCTTCAATTGTTTGCATTTACCATCAACTAAACAACAACAAAAGATCGGTCTTCCTCACCTTTCCATCACTGACATTTCCTCGAGACGCCGGATCAACAGTATCTTACTCTTCCATCGGTCTAAGAATAATAGAAAAAGCTTAGAGTAACAGTGTAAGCTTAGCAACCAGAGAGGCCCAGCAACACTACAGATCTCAAACGCATACGAACTCCAAGCGTTATACGAAATCTAAACGAACGCAAAAACCTCGATACGAATATTAGAACGAACGAACTCAATACGGGCACAAACTCGAAAAGGGAAGAAGCAGCTCAAAATCCAAACGAGTGACAGCTCACCAGAAGCAAATTTACTAAACCCCTTGGATAAAAAAGTACCACTGAGCCTTACTCACGGCAGAAAAATCACTTACGACTTGAGATACATCATCAGCAACAAAAGAGCTGCAGCCGCGGCACATTATCTTGAACAAACATTTCGGCGTAAACAATCCCAAGCTCGAAGCATTTTCCACTCATGCAAGAAAAGCTAACAAAAGACATTCGCAGAAAATTTAGACTGTCAAAAAATATATAGATACACTTAATACCAATTGAGTACAGCAGTACGGACTATTCCAAAGATTTGACAGCATTTAATTACATTACATTAAAAACTAATTTTACCCTACATACTACCTAAACATTCTCATAAAAATACCTAATAAATAACTGACAGAGTGCATAAGCATAGAAGGATCTGACGTGGCTTGAAGGTCTGCAAATGAAGTGAGGAAGCTATAAGAACTGCGCTTCGTATTACAATTATTCTGCGAAAAGAGCCTGTAAAAGTTTTGAAAGACCCGAAGGATTCTGTGGATATTTGGTGATCAGACTGACAAAAGACACGAGGTTGAAGAAAGTGGGGAATACGCAAACCATTTTCAGTTACGGCAGAATATCTGCGGAAGATCCGGAAAATCGTGAAATCGAGGGAAAAGCGTGATTGGATCCTGTCCGTTGTGCTTCAGCCGTCAAACCCGGGAATTGTTGTCCGACCGCATTACCTTGGATTAGAATTTCCATCAGGACTATATCTTACTCCTTCATATATATATCTGTAGTTGTAGAGTTCTGTCGTATCCTATCAATCTGGTGAATAGAACATTGCAGTGACGACCTAAAAGAAGACAAGTTTGGTTGTCTTGTGTATATAAACTTTCAAGGGACACCGAAGTACAGAAAACTTGTTCCTATAGTCAAGGGAAAATGGAGCGATGTGTCTCTCTCCTGACAATGACGACTCAATGGAAGACTCAGCAGCTCCGACGTCGAACGGAAGGAGCTGCTTCTGCAAATGATGTGAACTCCCTGGAAACACCTGTTGACTACATGACATTTTCGAGCAGGTAAGGAGGAGAGAAGAAGTAGAAGAAGCTAATCTCCACATGCTTATTATATTTTCGCTTCCCTTCAATAATAATCTCTTGCTGATTTTCAAGCACCATAGCTTCATTGCATGTCTGGATATTTCAAGTTGCTCAAGGGCACTCTCTTAGTTGCTGTAAAAATCTATCTCCATTTATACGGTTCAATGCATTATACCTCACCGCTATCAAAACATTCATATATATGATATTAAGAGGTTTAATGCAAGACGACACATCTATGTATGCATGTACGTACAAGTATCTATACAAGCTCCTCAAGATTGTCTAGTTCCACAGTATCATTTCATCACTACCTTTTTCTTCTTCTCCAGTTATGTTTTTTCGGTGTCTGGTTTTGTCATATTTTTTACCACGAACGAAGGATACACATTTCCTGTGTCATCTCCTGTTCTTCTACAAATTGCATAGTGGGGAGTATTCCGTGCATTTTCATGGTTCAGGTAGTATCAACTAATTAATACCTCGTTTTTATATGCATCCTTTTAGGACTTGAATAATACACGTGTACAAACATACAGGTAGATGGGTATGGAGATATTGAATACAATAAAAATAAAATACACACAAGTCCACGTGCAGGTTAAAATCCTGTGTAATGTGTGAACACTTAAGCGATACAGAATCCTAAATACGTGAGTAAATACACAGAAAATTAAATAGATACAATTGAAGGTAAAGAATGCTATTATTGCTACTTTGTAAATAGTACGTCCGTGTTAAAAATAATAAATATTCATAAATGCATATGACAAACAGGGTAATAATGGTAGGAAAGTCGTAAGAATTCTACTACATAGAGCTGGGCGTGCACATGAGAGATTTTAACTTCCTTGTTTTTTGGTCTTGATGACGATAGGAATAGGAGCGTGGATGAAAATCATTTTTGCATGTGTAGTTGTGATACTACTGGGACTCGTTTTTTATGACGGTGAAAGCCCGGCTGTCGCTGTCCGGATCTATATCTCCTGTTATTATTCTTGCTTCATGCATTGCACACGGTCAGGGAAATGTATAACCCGTGGTGACGCAATGTTGACGGTACACAGGAAATTACTGTAGGAAGTTGAGGAAAGTTCCGTGGATATGCTAAATTGTATTTGATATTAAATAAAAAATATAGAGAGAACGCGCTTTAGTAATAGTGAGTGTAAGCTCACGAACGACGTCAGAATATAGAATAATTTGTTGTGCATTTTTGAAATATGCATAATATAAAATTTGGGTTTGTTACAGGGCAGCTTTCCCCCCAAGTTTTATAGTAAATACATTCGCTTTATATGGAGCTGAATGCGCTACTGTGGTGTAGAATCAAATACAATATACTACATAAGCACGAACATACAACTTGGACGAAGGTGATGAATTTATGATGGTACAAGTCAGGAGAGTGTTTTGCATAACTGGATTTAGTACATGACGCGGGACGCCGGAAGGTTATGAGATTAATAGGAGTTCCAACACTGATTCACTACTTTTCCCCTGACAATTCAATGAGCGTTGGCTTTCCAGCAGGAGTTGCTTTACTTATAGAAACTTATAGGGTAATATGCATGTATATATGTATATGACTTGGGGAATTACGGAACTAATAAGAGTGGCTTTCCAACCCGTATTTACTTATACGTTTTCGTATTATTAGCGTCTGGTCTTCTTTTCTCCGTGGATATTTGTATGTGGTTACGTCGTTGATGGTACGAGCGACTACGGGAAAGTAGTGTAAGTATCCTGAATACAGAAAAATCTTGACGTTTCCACCCAACTCTATTAGTTTTGGCAAGCTCTTACACTACTAAATGAACTTTCCTTTCACGTTTTTCTCGTCGTAATCTTCTTCGTAATTAGCACGAATTCTTCCAGCTTCCACGACTATATTCCGCCCACATCCTTAATTTTATTCTCATCCTTAATTGTGGTTCTCACTTATTTCCAGGGAAATGAGCTTAGGTATGCAGCCTATTATCCTTTGGATTTTTTATGGGTGTAGAACAAAGCAAGCTACGCTTTTATTGTTTAAGTGCAGTTTATCTTTAAATTCACATGAATATTTTAGAATAGAGATGTAAAGACATCTTAAGACAAATAGAGAGCTTCTATTATTGCATTTTTAAGAAGTTTTTAATCCTAAGAAAAACATTTAAGTATTTTTTCGACCATTTTGTAATTAATTGGGAATAGTTTAAGATACAAAATGAAGCTAAGAAAAAGCACACATGTATTGTCAACTTTAAAAAATAAACACATACTGATCTTTCATTAAATTTCAGCAACTTTCACTGTTTCGAGAAAATCAAGTCTAAAAATGAGTAAGAAAGCAAAACGTAAATACATTCATTTTGGTATAGGAAGCTAAATGTGCTCCTGTGGGGTAGAATCAAATCCATTATAGTATGTAAGCAGGCACGTTACATACAGCGTGGACGAAGGAGACGAATTTCTGATGGTACAAGTCAGGAGAGTATTTTACATAACTGGAAATGCAAGATAAGATATCCACCACCAATTTAGAACAAGGTGGGATGATATCCCGTTTAAATTGCATTAAAAGCTGAAAACGGAGGGAGGCTTATTTAAAATTTAAACTACAAGGCAATTGTACGTGAAATTTTCCCATTTTGTACTCTAAATGACAGTGGATGTCCCAAATTGCAGCTAAACGCACATGTAGATAGCAACTTTGCATCTCCACCGACAATATACAGGATTTATTCGGAAGTTATTTTTGCATTGTACCTGATGATATTGGAGCTATCAAAATATGAAAAACGGACTGTTTCGTAAATAGAAGTTCTATTATTATCCAAAGCACCCTTGCAAAATCCCAGCCTTGTGGTTTCGTTTTTACCTTCACTTTGGAAAAAATTCCTAAGAGAGACTACAATCTCTCAGTATCTTATTATCTGAAAGAATACGTGTTTTCAAGATCCTAGACCCTTTGAGAATTATTAGATTTGAATACTGATTCCACTGAATTCGGATCTAGTGGGAGGATAATAGTCATGTACTCTTTGGCGATGTTGGTACAAACGTGGTTTGTTTGAGGAAAGACGCTCAGAATAGCACTACACAGGTGTACATATGTAGCTTGATTTTGGGATGTTGGTAGCGTGAGCACGACATGGATTTATAAATGCAAATTGAAAGTAGATTTGCATCCGTAATTCAATTTCAACGGTAAATATATATGTACATGCTCATTCAAAATCAATGCCGTCAAGCTTCCGGTTGTGTCTAATTTTACCGCGTGCTGTTGATTCATATTGCAGATGGTCCCGTTATGTTGTTATAGAATTGAAGGTTCCTCTGTTTTTGTGTGTCACATTTGGAGTCCATAATGCTGAAACAACAATAATAATTAACCCTAAATATAATTATTATATTCGCGGACTTGATTAAAACATTTATTTACCTATGCAATTAGCTACATAATTGTTTACATTACAGGAAAAAGTTGGAACGTCAATAAAAATTGATTAACTTACAATGCCATTTCAAGAACGTGATGTGGGCGTTGGTAGTGCCAGCGATGCTTCCGCAAAAATTAGGCCTGATGACATTAAAAATTGCACACAACATTAGTAATATTCAACACATGGTACATTCGTAGATAGTGTGGTGGCGATTTTAATAAATAATTTTGGCTTGCCTCCACCATCATCTATTGATTCAACAAGCGGATTTAGAAAATTAGATTTTTGAAGTTTGAATAGCTGCGCGATCGCATATGGTCAAAGGGATTTTCGACATATTGCTTCCTCTCCCAATGGACTTCCGTGCATTGATACTTTGAAATTCGTACTGGAGTCCTCGCTTTTGTATACAACGGGACTGGAATTCACTCTTGTGATACGTTAGAACGTATACCTATACTACTCATGGCTTTTACATGATGTTGATGTGCCACCGTGTTTGACAAAAGTAACATAAAAACGGGGTCTGCTTTATTCGAGTACAATAAACGCGTCATAAGCAGTCGGAAGAGCTCTACAGTCACGAACTTCGACATATAAAATCGAGAAATCTCTATCCAGGAGATTGAATTAGTCACACGACATACAATATTGTGGAATGGCCTGCTAGTATGATCTGGAAATTCGACTAGTATTGTGAAAGTTCTGTAAAAATAGATTGGTCGCCTATGTCCGGATCTACTGACAAAGCCTCATTTTAGTCCTTTGTTGGAATATCTTACGTCAGAATGTAACATAGCACCCGACAGTTTTGTCATCGTTGGTAAACAGCTTCTGTTTGATGCACGCGGGTTATGTGGGTTTGTTTTCAAATTATCTTGTATTTATATTCCATTGGATCTGATTTAAGTAGGTTGAAGCAGTAAAAGTAGAAATGTTGAATGCAAAACATTTACACTAAAATACCAAGTCTGCAATAGCTAGATTTAAACGAGCTATTTGCAATTAATTCCAGATTTGTTTTTACTCATTGGCTCTACAAAACTCCAAACGTTGTGAAAATGTCAGTATCAATTTAAGTATGTGTACCTAAGTTACTTTAGCTTGAATAATTGTAAGAATTGTTGTCCCGTTTTTAATGATCGGGGAAATGTTATATTTAGCACATTTGTTTAATACTAACACGTACAACGTGCCTACATTTGTTCAAAAATTAGCAAGTCTTGCACTATTCATCATGCAGCTATCCCATTGTTCATCATGCTAACATTATTAATTTCCTAAAGTTCCTTGAGAAAAAGCAAGTTCTGAAAATACTTAACTTGGTAGAACACTATAATAATCCAAGGTAGCATTAGAGCTTCTTTTTCATTGTAATATTTAAATTTCCTATTCATAGACTCGTCCCTCAACTTGGACTATAGTCTAATACAAAAACTTAGGCAGCTCGCCTAATTCTTGAAAGAATCCTAAGAAGATCCAGTGGATAAAGCTGTATGCATGTTTCCAGATACTTTTATTCTAGGTTCATAAATTTTATCGAGACGGGAAATTTTTAAGCTCATAATCCCGCAGGTTTTTACTTGCCAAGGAAATTATTTTCCGCTATTATGCGCTTATACATATGCTATCGCGGTGCATAAGATAGACAAGGTCCTAAAAGCTTTTTATATTGCAGCGGTTGTAGTGAGGACATAATAGAGTGAATACATTTCCAGAGAATATTGAAGGAATAGAAGTCCTTTAGACGAGCAAGGTTTGTATGTAATTACTATTATATATAGAGAAGCCCTGGTAAACTAGGAGATGCATTAAAGGGAATTTCTCAAGAGATAATAAAGACGAAATGAGGCGATTCCCAGTAGACAGCCATTGGTGCACGTGCAAGATACATAAATGCGAGGAATAATGTAAGTAATTTTAATACCATTAAATTTACAGATATTACCCGTGTATAGGAAGTAAAATGTATTTGTGGTTCCATAGTCAAGGCTTCAATTTTACTGTTAAGCATATATGAACCAGCTATCCTTACTACACATATTTTTTCTCAGACCCTCGTTTATTACCTCGCTATTTCACAACAACGTAGATTTCCCTGGTAAGATATATTTCTCCAGCCGTTCAGCGATACAAACTGTTGCTTCTGTGACCTTGCGTTCACTTTTTCGGTTGAGTGAATTTCGTGGATGGATGAGCGTGTATGTTCGCATAAATGCAGAAAACATATTTTGCGGAACTAATAATGTTTTGATTATTAGATCCTTTAAGCTGTTAGGTCGGAATTAAAAAAATTCCCCACATAGTGTTTTTCACAGTCAATCAACGCGATTCTGGAGTATAATCTAAGGGTAACAGGAAAGTCTCAGACTCTAGCTCCTTGCAGAATATTTGCTTAAACTTAACTCCATGTACTTGAAAATACGCGTGTTACATAAATACATTTAGTATCCGGATTTTCAAATTTTCAGTAGAAAGTATTGCTCTCAACTGAAAGAACTGTTACCTATGAGAGCACATCCAAACTAGTATCTAAGTATGTAGACTTTCTTAAAACGTAATGGCTTACTCATCGCTTCTGTTTACTTTGGGAAGGAGCTTCAGGGAATAAGCGACTGATGTTTGTTGTAGAATTAGACAACTACCTGAAAAGAAATAGATGCTCACAACTTAGTTCTGCTATAAATTTGTATAAAAATATATTCGACATCAAACAACTTTGATTTTCTACTCCAGTCTTCGTTGCTAAATTAAAGAATATCTATCGTAATTTTACTTTTGAGCTTGTTCAACCTATTACTAGCTAGAAACCTAAGAAAGTTCTAGCATGAGAACTACCTTGAAATACAAAACTTTATAAACGCAGAGATTATATAGAACAAACTTTAATGATGCTTGATCTCCCCTCGTGCACTACGAACAAGGTACAATGTATAACCATAGCAGCTTTATAAGCTATTAAATCAAGTAGAAATAGTTCGTTTGATGGAATTAACTGTTGCGGATTTGAACCGAGTAAAATGACGCTCTTAAGCTTTTGAAATATGTATTTTCCCCATGTTTTTTGAATTCATACAATATCAGTGATAATACATCTTGTATAATGATTTGAAGTAAAAAATAGAACCTTGGAAATATATCGGCAAATGAGAGATGTTGCATGGAAGCAGAATTATTTGCAACATTCAGCAAAAGGTCGTAAAACTCATCGTCTCAATTGCCTCCCCATTCAGCTCGTTTTTGCACGAAATAGGAATAAAGAATGGTGAGACAAAGTCGAATGAGTAACTATCTAATCAATAAGCAGACGTTCCGATACTTGGAGCACAGTTTTGTATAACAAGATTTTTATTACTCCGCACTGATATATCTGTACAAGAGCAACAGAATATATAAAACCATACGATCTCTCTCATCATCTATATTGTAAAGGTCCCTTTAATAATAAAATAGAACTGCTGTGAGAGTTGATAATATAGAGGTATATAAATACACAGAGGAAGTTATTCCAGCCGGTGGAGGCCAGAGAGAAAGGAAAAAGAAAGCTGAAAATTGTAGCTATTTTATGCATAATGATGACACAACTAGGGAAAAGATCATTATATGGTCGTGGAAACGGAATTGAAGGATCTGAAAGCATAAACTAGTGCCTGAAGACGAGCGTTAAAAAGTAAAAGAGACTATATATGTACAGTGGAGTTGGTATACTTACGAGTATTAGAATTAGAAGCAACAGCTGTCTCGCGACTGCCAGAAAGAGGAGCTGGTATACTTAAGTACAAATACCTGCGGAACATACGGAAAAATAAAGGTAAAATAAGGCATGCATGGAAGATGATAGGAAATAAAGGGTAAAAGGGGTGGAGAAGTTCCCTAGCCTTCATGTACATTACTACTAGTAGACGAGCGGAAGCTGATTTTATTCATGAATCAGCAGGACGCAAAGAGCAAAGTATTAGACAAGACCTTTCCTCACATATTCTTCTTCGTCTTTTCCCAACCAAAAAAGAACCCCAATAAAACATTCAGGAGGAGACGAGTACAAGTTGTAGTGGCGGGGAGAAAAAGAGAGAAATCTTTACCTACCTAAGCATCTTGGCGCACACACTAGAACGGCTTCGAGATTAATGGATTTTTGTACAACGGCAACTTGTACATATTACTGCTGTGTACAGCCCTTAGTAGCTTGGCAGGTTCAACATAAAACTACTTCTAGGAGTTGAAGAGGCAAAAAATTGACATTTCTCTCACAGGAACTACGGACGCACTAACTAAATACACACGCAAACGACACCAACTTGCCCCTTCAACCTTTTCAACTTGTTGTTGTTTCTGCATTCTGAGTCACTCTCATATGCCTAATTTTATTTATCCGCACTAAATCGTATACTTCTAACGCCATAAAATCAATCGTTTTATCACTCGTTAAATTACTCTTACAATCACTCGGTTAATCATTTCGTTTGATAACTCGTGAATTCATTACACGTAATTATTGAAAAGTGTAAAAAAACAAATTTCCCCCAAACTCTCTCTTTGTATTACACTTTGTTTATAATACAAAAAATAGTGTACACAATCGTAATATACTACTGTTTGAACTACAAGTCCAATCAATTTCAGTCAACCTTGACTTAATTTAAAAGGTAAAGTGAATTAAAGCATGTTCAAAGGAATCAAATAAGCGAGGGTTCATTTATGGTTTATACACTGTTATACTGTATTATAATCAAAATTGATTACGTGTCCATAGCCAACAACGGGGTTGGAGTTGGAAGTAGTTGTCAGCAGGGATAGAATTGCAAAGTATACAAATGTCTGTGCAGGTATAGTAACAGTGACCATATACATACATAGCTTGGCTGAAGCAGCACAAGGAATTATTAGGAAAGCAATCATAATTTAATTAGCGCAGGGACCTTTCCCGTACCGTTGGGATACTTAAGTAACAGAGCACTTAGTCGGTTAGTCTAACCATCTACTATCCACGCAATCGTGTATAGCTAAACTTTGTCTATATCCATCTTAAATATCCACATTACTAGAGCTATATAATTGACCATATTTCGTCCCAACTGCTCTGTCCCGGTTTGTCCTCATGTGCTGTACTAAATATGCAAACTATATGAACGTCAGGAATATTCAGAAACTGCAAAACTTTAACAACGTACGCTTTAAACACATTAGTATATTCTTACGGTTTTAAGGTATATAAAGAGTAAAATAGTTTGATTAGTAAGTGTAGAACATAGCTACGTGCATGTACAAACACAACACTAAAACCAATACCTGTGTAGAAATTCTCACATTAAGCATCGTCCCTACTGAGTGAGAAGTGAATCGCAAGTTTCATTCCAATCCTGACAGGAAGATACCTTGACTTGAGAGCACATTAGTTCACTTTCAGTCATGAATGACTCAGGAGGTGTAGTCATCTCGCCAGTCATGTAGTCGACACAGAAATCTGTAGGAAAATACTAAAATTACTTTTGGCAAACACAAAACTAAGTGGAACAGTAGTAGCTGATATAAACATAATCACCATCTATGACTAAAGTTTCCTCCCCAAGAGAGATCCTGAAATCATTAAATCTCCTTTGGACTTATTTTTCTCTCCTGAAAGTAAAACAAGGTTGTTTCGTCAAGTATACTGTAAACAGACGTGAATCCAACTGTGTTCAAATGTGGACCGTAATTTCCGGCTTAACTTCTCTTGCCCCGTCCGATTCAATCAAAGTGGCGCCGATTGAATGAGATTTTAGGGTTGCTCAAACGAGACTTTAGTGTTACTCGAAAAAGGCTTTGGTGTTGATCAAAACAATTTTCGGTGTTGCTGGAATCAAAGAGTTTACTATTGTTGTTGCTAAAGAGAGTTGATAAAAACATAATCGAGCGTTGATGATAAGATTCCGACCAAAATTAAGAGTGACGGTAACGAGTTACGAAGGCTCGATGGAGGACAGTAGTGCGGGAAGTGGGAGCGAGAGTTCAGGAAGAGAGACTACTTATTGTAGTGCTGGACTTCGGTCACCAAAAGGTACTTTCATGGATCGACTGACTGACAGCAATGGCGGTTATCCGGGTCCAGGGAATTGCAGTTCATCAGGTGAAAGTAGTGGTATCGGTTGTAGCCACCATCACCTCACCATCCACCATCATCCCCCTCTGCTCACGCTGGACTGGTCCGAAGAACCTCGGAATAAGCATCGCGGAGGATACTCAGGAGGAGAGGAAACATCTCCGATTAGCCCATCACGTAATTACCAAGAGCGGCTCATCTTGCCTTTGGGGTAATGTAGTTATACGCTCATTTTACAAGGACATGCCGACATTCACGGTTTCATCCTTCCTCTTCCTTATTGAATCTCTGTAGTCTTTGCTATGCTTAACCACTGCTTGCTTTCAAGTAATTTCTAAAGAAAATTGCAAATTATTTTCTATAAATTGGTAAAGAAAGGCTTGTTTTCTAAAATTGCATTGCTAGACTAACCTTACAGATACTTTGTAAATTGTTAAACAAAAGCTTACTGTTTTTCAAGGATGTTCAAAAACAATTCAGCTTTCTTTAAGCAAGGGGAAATTGTTTTGAAAGCTGGTTTGACAATTAGAATGCATCCCTAGAGCTAATTTCCATGTTTAACGTGTCATCTCTTCTGAAATCAACGAAACGAGATATACGGTTATTCTGCGTCTCAAATGTTTAGTCTAAAAAACAAAGCAAATACTATTAGTTAATTTTACAAAGCAATAACATTTGAAGCATGGCAAAAAATTTGCACTTGGCCTCCGGCGAGAAACTCATATTTACATTGCAAACCTTTTTGAAATTATTCTAAAAGTCAACAAATGTTTTACCGTAACACTGTCTACAGTCTTTAGCTTTTGAATGAAATCAACAACATTCAAATTGTAAGGACATACGAGTAACTTTCTTGTTCATGGGAACACTTTAAGCAGTTATAGAATGGACGTTATATCTCCGTAAGTTTTGTGACAAATATAGACGTTTTCATGAGTAACATCGATCATGAATAGAATTGACATATATTAGAAGTTCTTTCAGTTTGGACGATTGACGGTGCTTTCAACGTTTTTTAGTAGAGCAAACATAATGATGAATAATACTAGATTCCTAGAATTTTGTGCAGCTGAACAAATGACTTCTTTCAAATGACTCCCTCCATCCTGGTGCGAGACATATATCCATCGGTGTGTAGTGTCATATACGCTTTCCATTAAAGTAAAATTCGTTTTCTTGCTTCCTGTCTCCACAATTCAATGAACTGAAACACTCGCTGGGTTTCCGGGAACTCGCGGAAAAGCTTTCAACTTCACATATAATTTCCTTTTCACTGGAATCTTCACCTTGCCAGAGCGCTTCGTTCGTGGTTACTTCACTCTCAGATGTAGTTTATTGGTTCTCTGGATCAATTAGTTCTTACGTGTGTAAAGCTTATACTGTTACAAAGGTAAATTCAACAGTTTGTCACGCAATTGTTTCCTTCTGGTACTCATTGTCCATGTATAGCGATACTCCTCAGTAAGTATCTGTATACTAGTGGGTTTGCTATGCTCTGAAATCTTACTCCAATGAACAAATGAAGGATAAATAAGGGGCCTGAAAATTGAATCTTTGAAATTTTCATTATCATCATGTCATTTGAAATAATTATCGAGGAGATGAGGGAGGTAAAAAAACAGCATCTGTCTGGATAATACATACGTGATGTTCTCTTCTGATTGTATGTTGTTACGGCTCTTTTACTCAAAGCAGAATCTCGAAGACGAGATGCGAAGTTGATATTCGAACACTTTACAAGCTGGCACACTTTGTCTTGGTTGTCGACAAACGACTGCTTAATTTGAAGGAGTTTCTTAGCATTGTACAGATCAAGATAGGAATTCTTCGTTTGATTTTGTTTCCTTTGCGTGCGAGTTGAGGGTCTATATACTCTACTACACTTATATCATCGATGTCCTTTTGGGATTCGAATTTAAATTCAACTAAGACGAGGAATTAATTTCCAGAGGATACTCAGGCTTCCTGTGGTGGTTAATTACTTATTGCTATTGCGTTGCAATGTGGAGTTACCTACTTGCTTTTAACATTAATTTTTCATTAAGAAGTGATAAACCATTGCGTAAACCATTTCTTTTTAATTTCCTTCCCAAAGTGTTGTTTCATGTATGAAATGTACAATTTTCTTAAGAATCAACCTGGAAACCTTAAGAGTACGGAAATAAAAACCTTGAGAACTTTGAAATTAGAAAGTCTTGAACGTCATTGATGTCCATCATAATCTTCACATATCGGTATTTTTTACTGCGATAAGATCCATCCAATCATAATTTCTTATGAATGGTGGTAGCTTTATCTGCGTAGTTCTCCAGGTGAATGACTAACTTAAAAGCAGACTCGACTCGAGCATGCAACAATAAAGTATTTTTGATTAGTTTTTGTTTTGAATAAGATTTGTCAACATTCAAAGAACCTTACATCAAATATCATGGTTTCCAAAATTAATATCTGAAAACATCGCAGAAATTTGTGAATGTCTATGGTTCAACTAAGGTAGTAAAAGCGTGAAGAAATGAAGGAATGTCTGCATCAATCTAATTTAAATTAGGTTTGTGAATGACTGGAAAATTTTATAGAACTTTTTAAATGTCACAGGCACAGAAGTTAATTATTTCATTTGCAAAGTTTTAAAATGTTAGCGTCGTCATGGTTTCAGTGTCGTCGTCGCTCACATTTACTTACTGCGTCAGAGCAAACGCAGGTAATTTGGTCTTTCCGTGACGACGTAAGGTTTTAATTGTCAGCAGTTTTGATGGATAGGGTCGGTTCATATATTCATCGGTCTTCATTCTTTTCACAATCCACGTTTAAGAAGATGCGCAAGCACTGGGTTGTGTTCATTCTAAACGAATTTTCATGCTGCACGCAAATTAATTAATAAAATCAGATTAATGTTATTTATGTGTTAATTTGTTGGGGTCAATTTATTGCTCACGTAGTATTATTAAACAAGATGATAATTTCGCTTTGATCTTTCCGTTTGAATATTAAGTAAATTTAAAATTTTAATTTTCAACCAAATATATAAAGGTAATAACTTAATGTAAACACATTGGCGTTGAATAAGCAAACATAAATATCTACACACAGTTGCTAAAATAGCAAGAAAAACTAAGAATATAATAATTCTAATAATAAATTATAATCTAATAAAATCTAATAAAAAAAATAAAGAAGAATAAGGCATTTCGTAAATATTCGAATGCAAAACAAGCTATATATATTATTAAAAACATGGCCTCTGTTTACATTGTCAGGATATAGCTTATACGGTAAGCAACATCCCGCTGCTGCTACAAAACTGCTATGTCATGTCATATTAGTTACAGGAAGAGAAAATATTTAAACTTCTCTACCACTGTGTAATTGCAATGCTAAATAACTAGATAGTTTCTTTTGGATCCCACACTCTAAAAACAATTTCAGACGATGCAGCCATTTTTGAATTTTAGTAACTGCGATAGTTTTTGCCTCTTTAACGACGACATTCTACAAATAATACATAATAATATAATCACTTCTTAATGAAAAGTTAATAATACATTTTAGTATTTTAAATTCAAGTTGAAATCAGCTTTCTTTTGTCACATTAACCGGCCTGTGGTCTAAAAATAGTAAGATCAAGAAAATGAATAAAGTGCGTTTCTATCACAAATCAATACCCCCCACAACGTTGAGGGTAGAACATCAAAGTTTTCACTTTACACAGTAGAAGAAAGTCAAAATTCATTTTCAATTCGACCGCCCTTGAAGAGCACAATGCACTCTGTAAGAATCGCTATACATATTAAGTAATCCCAGTGGAAGAAACTACCTTTGACATTATCATGTTCGTAGGGAATGTTTTCAATTTTAAAATATGTCAGACGATACTTTTTTCCTACCCTGACACAATGAAACTTAATCACCAAGTCTACTTTCTACACACATACAGTGCCGTAAGTGGGAAACGACAGACGCAGCTGTGCACCAAAGTATAAAAAATCTAGACATGCTTTACTGATTTTCCCTTGCTTTCGCTCATCAGCAGGAAACTCATACGAAACAAGTCCACATGTTACAAGTTAGGTACATACGCTTAATCTGAGATCTCGGATAATTAGCTTTTAGGAAATGGAGTGGGATTCAAGGATGCATAAACGCAATAGATTGTGGAGAAATGACTTACATGTCATACGACACGTGTATTTATTAAATTGAAATTCACCTTTGTAAGCATATGCACATATCATTGTGTCCAACTTGTCAATTCCACCACGCTCTGGATTATACTGGAATATGTGCTTATCGTGGTGAAATATATTCAGTCATTTCTACTTGATTTGCTCCGGATTCATAGCAGGGGATGCGTGTATATCTTATGCAAGTTTTCATGCTTGAATGTTCCGTAAAAGGAATAATTTATACCAACATTCGTGTCCTTTCGGTGAAATGAACACCGGAATTGTAGTCAATAAGTAAATATCTTTTAGCTTGAAGGATTGAAAAATTCTTTACCAAGAAATGCCAATTTCATCTGTTTAACGTTTTCCCATCCTTTCCAAGTATTATTGCACCGTTTCAATATATTTTTCTGCATTTTTTAATGCATTTTTACAGTTGGCAGCACAAAATCCCACATGCGGAAGATTTTCAGTGTCAGGATTTCAGGATTTATCTTCCGAAACTTAATAGATTTTACACGTCGAACTGAAATACTATTATTGGTTATGAATGTGCGGGATTTAAATGATTTAGGAAATTACATTATACAAAAAACACACATTTACAAAACAACAAAATTGTTAAAACAATTCGGTGAGCCGCACGTCCAGCAGCATCTACAGGAAAGTAAATAAAAACATTTCCTCCCTACAACCAACTGTTGCACCACTCCATCTGTAACGCAGAACAGCAGCTCGGGAAATAATTCCAGGAGTTGTTCATGTCCACTCGAGAGTGCGCTACTGATTACAGATTCCAGATCTTATCTGGAACTCTGGAAGTCGTCGTTAGAAACTATTCAGATATCTGAATTACAATCTTGATGTTCTTCCAACTTCCAAGTATTCCTATTAAGGGTCCTGGAACTATGTATTTAAAGATTTAGTTTATGGTTCGGAAAAATCTGTTTTTCTTTTGCATTGTTTAGTACCCTTTCATTCAACCTTGCAGCCTTGATTTTGCAACTTTGTTATTTAGTTTTAATGAGGAGAATTATTTAATATACAATTGGATACGTGGTTATAGGGCAAATCCTTTATTACCCAACCTTTCGTGTCCAGTCTTCGTGCACAATACGGAGAATTCATTATTTGTATAATTACATACAGTTTTTTTTTCAAGGAAAATTTCTCATTGACTACAACACTGATTTAGTTATTTCAGCCCGAATTTTACCACGAGAAAAATTATTTACCTATAGATATGACAGAAAGAAGACTCTTGCAGTCCAAGGCATTTACCATGCTCCAGTAATGCTATTACGCTTTCACGGTTCCTGTAATTACATTTTTCACCTGAGGAGTGTGACAAGGAAGTAAGTTGTTGTTAGTGGGTTTTCTACCAATAATACATTGCAATCATTTTCTGCCAATAATACATTGCAATCATATTGCAACACACTGGTTTATTTTATGAAAATACTTATATTTTGGTATAACTAGTATGTATGTATATAGTATTATCTAGAATCATAACTAGTATGTTTAATAAATTAAGTTTGGCCTAATTCTTTCCATACGTGAAAATATACGACTATGGTAAATACAGGAAATTTAGATGCATTACACAACCAAAACACCGTAACCGGGTGTAATTAATACTACACACGGGTAGTTGAACACGTTTGTTTGGTTTAAGTCCCTGGTTACGTAATACAATGTTGCGAAAATGCAAAGTGTTATTGCACCAGGAACACGTGATTACAAAGGGTGCTTGTTTAGTCATGCACCAACTGCCTAAAACAATGTTTATTTGATTCATTTCATAATGTTTATTTGGTTAAGTTCTTACTTCATTCCGCAAATTAAGTGTGTACACGTTAATGAATGGCGTTAATGAATTGCCCATATTAGATAGACTAATAAAACTAAGATTAAAATTTGGTAAATCCCTATTTACATCTCCCAGGTTTAACTTGTTAAACTTAAACTTTAATATGTATTTAAAACCAGATCAAATATAAGAATTCGTGAACTAGTGTGTAAGAAATGTAGATATTGTATTTTGTATTAATTTGTATTAATTTTGTATTAATTTGTATTATTTTGTATTAATTTGTATTATTTTGTATTAATTTGTATTAATTTTGTATTAATTTGTATTAATTTTGTATTAATTTGTATTAATTTTGTATTAATTTGTATTAATTTTGTAATAATTTTGTAATAATTTTGTATTAATTTTGTATTAATTTGTTTTAATTTTGTTTTAATTTTGTTTTAATTTTGTTTTAATTTTGTTTTAATTTTGTTTTAATTTTGTTTTAATTTTGTTTTAAT